>BHFT01038942.1:0-18764 GCA_004320025.1 Laticauda laticaudata
CCCAGGATCCGCCTCTCTCTCTCTCTCTCTCTCTGTCAGTTCCATTCTTTCTTCCCCCTCAGAGTCTCACATTGCCTTGAGGCTGACTTCCATACCTCCTCCTCCTCTGATTTGGCTGCTGGAGGGGGCATCAGCCAACAGGGCACAACACCGCTTTTAATTTCCATCAGAGTTTACTTCTGGTCTTCCATTGAAGTACTAGAATGTAAAATCATAGGGATGAAAGGTCTTCTAGTCCAATCCCATCCTCAAGGCAAGAGACCATACTGGTCAAATGGTTGCCCAATCTCTTCTGAAAATCTCCAGTGATGCAGCATCCACAACTTCCAGAGGTAAGCTGTTCTACTGGTTAATGTTCTCACTGACAGGAAATTTCTCCTCAGTTCTAGGTTAGATGTCTCTTTAACAAGCTTCCACCGATTACTTCTTATCCTGTCCTCTGGTATTTTGGAGAATATGTCAATCCCCTCTTCTCTGTGATAGTCCCTCAAGTACTTGAAGACAGTTATCATATCCTCCTTAGTCCTTCTCTTTGATAAGCTAGATATATTCCTTCAACCATTCATCATACATTTTAGCCTCCAGACTCTTTGTCATCTTTGTAGTTCTTCTCTGCACACTTTCTAGAGTCTGAGCATGCCTTTTTGTATGACAGTGATAATCAAGTGTAACCACCAAAGTTTGAACACATGAAAAGTTGTGAGGCAATTTCAGTGCAGAAGATAGATTGGCTTATTGTGACAAAGAGCCAAGAGCTTACCATGCCTTTGAGGGCATTTTCTGATATCAAGTGAACAAAATTGCTTGCCTTCAAGATATCATAATACCTTTGGCTGTTTTGAAAAGGAGGCTGCAACTAAACTTTCCTTCCCTTATTATAACTTTAGTAAGGCCTGTGACTTTCATTTAAAGACCTTTCCTTTTCTTCATTTCCAATGGCTTACCTAAGGAGAGTTTTTATTTTTTTTAAAATGATTGCAAAATGATTGCTCTGCTTTTTTCCTGCTGTACACAAGATTTTGGGATCTATTTTAGTCTTAGAATGAAGTGACTAGGGTTTGATTGTTCAAACTTAAGGGCCTTCCTGTTGCATGCTTATTTTTAAAATGGTAAGAATCTGTTCATGATAATGTAAAATTTGTGGACAAGTTGGAAATATAATAGGAAGGAAGAAGAAAACCTCATTATAAAGATATGGAGCCTCTGAAAGTATTTAGCCTAAGGTCTTTAAAAGAAAGTCACAGGCCTTTGATGGCCACATCTAAAGTTATAGTAAGGGAAGGAATGAATATATTTCAAAAGCCAACATGGCCCGGTTCCCCCTTAGCAGTTAGCAATTAGCTCACAGTTGCTAACAGAAAATCTAATGAAGAACTTCTTGATCCCTCAAAGAAAGTCAAAAGCATTCAGAATATTTTCCCATATAACTAAATCAGTCATGCTAAACTAACCCCTCTTTATATTCCTTTATATTCAACAAGTATTTCAGAACAGGACTGTTGAAAGCAGGAGCATCAGTGGTGTTATTTTACTGGTTTGGTCCAGTTCTGGCATACCGGTAGCACTGAAGATCAGCTGACAGAGAACTGTTTCGCTCCAAGTCTCTCCATGCTGTGCAGTTGGGCTCAACTGTCTGCCCCTAATCCTAGGTCCTCTTAAATCTCTCAGCTGTTTACCATGACAGAGCAGATTGCTGTACTAAACAGCTGAGAGGTGCAGTAGCTTAGTTTTTACTGTTTTAACGTGTGTGCAAAGCGTACACAATTACACAATTGCAAAAGTCATGTGAGTCACACAATCCCTCCCCTGCAGACACGCCCACCAAGCCACACCCACAGAACCTGTGATGGGAACTTTTGAATCCCACCACTGAGGGGAATTCCTCAGGGTTGAGGCCAAGAAATCAATATGGTAACCGCAACTGCACAATCAAGGCCTTTTTTCTTCTTACATAACCGCATTGTTACAACTACCATCTTGACTTGTTTAATTCTTCATCCGGTTGAATGGTTGTTTATGATCACACAAAAATCTCAGGATACTCCCTTTAATTAAAAGATCCCAATCTACTACTAACTAGAAACAGAAGTCAACATTAAATAGTCTTCCATTTAATCTTATTTTTTAAAGAATATACTCAAGACATGCGGTCCTGGACCTACGAGCACAATTGAGCCCAAAATTTATGTTGCTGAGAGATTTGTAAAGCGAGTTTGGCCCCATTTTATGACTTTTCCTGCAACTTTTGTTCAGTCAATCATTGCTGTTGTTAAGTTAGCACTCTTTGTACTTCTGTTAGTTGATTTGACACTTCTATTATTGGCAGCACTTCACTGAAAGAAAGGTGGGTGCTTTTCTTGAGGGACTGTTTGAGATTCATTACCAGCTGGAAATAAAAATAATTCCCAGTATTGCAATAAACCAATACTTGTTTTTTAAATAAGCATGTGCGTAATTACGGTCTCGGAAGTCTTGGTCAGAACAATGTCCTTACATTGGTCCTCATGGAATTTTATTGAAATTAGGTCATTTGACAGTCATTTATCTCTCTGTCATCCAGTCCAGTGACATTAGTGCAGAAATTATTTGCACCAGAGTGAATACTGTGAAAGAACACATTTTGGGGCATGTTTTCCTAATTTAAGGATGAACATAGGAGGAGAGGGGTTATTTGGGTGCTGGATGGAAACAGATTACAATAGATATTCTCAGTTTGATTCTGCATTTTAAAAAGAGGACTATCATCCTCTTGCTTACATTATACTGATTACAAAGTGTTAGTATTTGGTATGGCTACGCTTGGTTCTGCCTGAAGGCTGCAGGGCTGAAATATATCACTAATTATGTAGTTGTTAGTCTCAGTGGGTGGGAGAGCAGAAAAATGTTAATCAGCTTGAGACTTTTTGCCATTAATTAAAGTAAGCTTTCTATGATTTAATATGATGTTGATGATTTATGCTACAACAAAGCTGATCTGCTCAGAGGTTTAACAGAATTTATTTCATCACCGCCTGAGAATTAAACCTTCTGTATCTTGCTTTGAAGTGTGTTGCACTGGAATGGATTTGTTCTTAAGGAAATAGACATAAATACGCATAAAATCACCCCTCCTTTATTAATCTCATGTCTGTATATGTGTGGTTGGAGAGAGAGAGATACATAAAGATACATATCCCTATCTATCTCTCTCATAGATAAATAGCAGAGAAGAAACCTAGAATTAAGGAGAAATCTTCTGACAGTGAAAACAATGAATCGATGGGACAGTTTGCCTCCAGAAGCTGTGGGTGCCACACAGGTTTTTGAAGAAGAGAGATAGCCATTTGCCTGAAATGATATATGATTTTCTGCCAGAGCAGGGGGTTGGACGAGAAGACCTCCAATATCCCTTCCAACTTTGTAATACTGTTAGTGTTATTTGACTTCTTTCCATGAGAATCTGCCTGCCAACTCACATTCGGTTTGCAATCAACTAGTATTTTGAGGTCATTTTCACAAATATACTTATCCAGTGTGGTATCCCTCAGAGTGTCCAGTACTATAAAATTGTGATTGTCCAAGCAGAAAGCCAAAAACTTCCAAAGATCTTCGATTATTAAATTTTAACGAGAGTGAAACATCCTCTTTGTTATAATGATTATCAGGAGGCAGTATCTTGATTTCATCTTCACTGGGAATTGTCAGACATGCATAGCCAGATGTTATCCTAGGAGGTTGAAACTATCTGCTGGGAATTGAACTCACAAACCTTCACACTTGATCTAAGTATATACATTATATTATGGAGCTAATCAGGTTCTGGTGCTAAGTAGTATGGCAGGAAGGGTTATACAAAATGTATTGAAATGACAAATATCTTCAGACATGGGTGTCCAACCTTGTCAACTTTAAGACTTTTGGACTTCAACTCCCAGAATTCCCCATCCTAGCTGGAGAATTCAGGAAGTTGAAGTCCACAAGTCTTAAAAGTCAACAAGGCTGGACACTTTTAAGTTCTCTGAAAGAGAAACAGAGACATAGATGTTACATTACTGTATGTCATGCCCCTATACAATGTTTCATGTGACTTCCATCACCAATACCTTTAGAAGAGGGTGGGAATTTCTCTATTTTTTACACATATACAGTATATATCCTGTATGATAGTTTTAGTTATATTGACTATCAGGAGGCAGTATGTGACTGGGTTTATCTTATTAATGGTATCTCTACAATGCTTGGTACATGAGAGCATGACATCTCTATCTTTTTGTGAAAACTTAAGGGAATTGGCCCTATCCTGATAGACTGTTCAACCTCTGAGCAGCTTTGCCTGATCCTTCTTTCAGTGTCACACACAGTCCTAACTTTCCTAGCTTTCTACTTCCTCCTTTTATATCCCAGTTCTCTTTTGTTTTTTCTTTCTACTCCTTTTCATTCATCCCTTGTTTCTGCCTTTATCCAGTCAATGTTCTCTTGTTTCCCCTTCTCTATCCTTTTTCTTTCTATCCACATTATTTTTCTGATCTTCTCCCCATTGCCAGTCCCAGCTCCCAACTAGATTCAGCCTTCCCCGTATAGAAGTTAGCCCTTCTCTTCCATTTTTTGTCCCCGTCCTCCCCCCCCCCCCCCGGTCCAGCATAGCATTCCTTGGATGAGTGGGAACCATTCCAGTCCGTCCTTCCTTCCTTCCTTCCTTCCTTCCTTCCTTCCTTCCTTCCTTCCCATCTTCCTTCCTTTTTTCCTTCCCTTCCCTTCTTCCTCCCTTCTCACAATCTTCATCCCACCCTTCCTCCCTCCCTTCCTTCTCAAGATTTTCCTTCCTTCCTTCTTTCCTTTCTTTTTTATTTTCTTTCTCCCTCCCTTCTCACAATCTTCCTCCCTCTCTTCCTTCTGTCCTTCTACACAGAGGCTTGGAACAGAATTAGGTTGACTCTGATATAAACTATTTTGACTTCCCAGAGGTAAGTTGGAACAGTTATCACTGAAGATAAGTGTCCCACCTTACCTCTGGGAAGTCAAAATAGATTATATCAGAGTCAAACAAATTCTGATAGATAAACTTGGTAGAAGAAAATTCAGGAGAGAAAGAAGAAGAACTACTGGCAGTTGGTTAGAAAGGATATTTAGAAAGAATATATGATTTAAAAATTGGAATTACCTTAAGAAATCAATTTTATTAACTGATTGAGATGCACATTAATAAAAAGTTCTAAAATAAAATCTATCACTCTTTTTAATGAAGCATTGACTTCTGTAGAAGGGTTTAAAATGTTCCCTTTCCATTCATTGCAAATCTCGATATCCATTTTTCACTAATATTACATGACATTTCAGGTCTGATGGAAAATTATTGTTACAGGCTTCACTTTCTATAGTAATATGATCAATTTGTTTTCTAAGAGTTAAGCCATTTTTTGTTTTCACGAGGTACTACTGATGGCTAGGTCATTTTACCCCAACATTTATAAGATAAGGCAGCTAAAAGATTAGAGGAATCATTAATTACTTGCCCCTATGAGGTAAGTTTGACATATCTGAAGTTGATGGAAAATGTCCTTATTCTCCAGACTCTTAGGGATCTGGATCATGAAGATTCAGGAGACTGGTGAGGAAGAACAGAGTGAGGAAACATGGTTTTGAAGGATAAAACTAAAAGGAAAACATCCCAAGAGAGATGGGAAGCAAAATAGAATAGTTCCTTGACTTTAAGGCCACAATTGAGCCCAAATTTATGCTGCTAAGTGAGACATTTGTTAAGTGAGATTTGCCCCATTCTTATAACTTTTCCTTCCTCAGTTGTTAAGTGAATCATTACAAATAATATAATCCTCCTTCTGGTTGAATGGCTGTTATTGTCACCCAGAACCTCAGGATGGTATCTTTAATAAAAAAAGATCCTAATCTACCACTAATTATAAATCTTTCCAAATTAGAACTCAGCATTCAATAGTCTTCCATTTAATCTTACTCCTTTAAGAATATACTCAAGACAGACAGTCCTTGACTTATGATCACAATTGAGGCCAACATTTCTGTTGCTAAGTGAAAAAATTATTAAGTAAGTTTTGCCCAAATTTACAAGTTATCCTGCAATATTTCTTAAATCAGTCATTGCAGTTGTTAAGTGAGTAACCTGGTTGTTAAGTGAAACTGGCTTCCCATTGACTTTTTTTAATCAGAAAGTTGCAAAAGGGGAACACAGGACATTGCAACCATCATAAATATAAACCAGTTGCCAAACATATGAATTTTGATCATATGGCTGTGAGGATGCTGTAATAGTTGTAAGTGTGAAAAACGGTCATAAATCACATTTTTCAGTGCCGGTCTAATTTTGAACGGCCAGTAAATGAATTGTTGTAACCGTGGGATTAACTGGAAACAAGTAACCTGCATATCTGAGTCCTAGTGGCTGTAGAATATTGGATTTTAGTGGGGAGGAATGGACTTGAGTCCAGCCTGTAGAAAGTTAGCACCTGTGGTGGGATTCAATTTTTTTTACTTTTGGTTCTGTGGGCATGGTTTGGTGGGCACGGCAGGGGAAGGATACTGCAAAAATCTCCATTCCCACCCACCCCCCACTAACCTGCTCTCCAGCTGTGTTCTCCTGTGCAGGGCAACCAAAGAAGACCCAGCCGATCAGCTGGGACTCAGGAGGCAGAGAATAGATAGAGGCGGCGCCAGTCAGAGGTGGTATTTGCCAGTTCTCCAAATTACTCAAAATTTCTGCTACCGGTTCTCCCGAACTTGCTGAATATCACCTCTGGTTAGCACCCAGCCCTCTCCTAGAGGAATGAAATATTTTGAAAAATATTAAAAAGGCAGAACATTATATTTACTTGGATGAGAAATGGAGAAACATGCTCTTGGAAAGCAGCCTCCACCTTCCTTAATAACCCATAGCAGATGCCAGCATTTAAGAGATAAATGGATAGGTAGCTCTATTCATAAGCAAATATCCTCACCCAAGATCCTACAAAGGTGGGATTAGCCCTCAACGACAATAGGAATTGCCTAATGCCCCTTCATTGCATCATCCTCAGAAATTTCAACCAAACTTAGCTCAGAGAAACTCTCTGAGTTTCTCTGGTCCCATGGGAGTCTGACAACAGTCAATAGAGTACATGTTCTTACATAGGAACAGGAAGCTGAAGTGCAAAGCTCAAGAGAAGGTATAAAACCCCTCACTCTCAATTCCATGTGGTCAGCTCCCCAGAATCACATGCGCTTGGGGGTTCTGCTTTATCAATAAATGGATCCTCTTTCCAATCAGCCTCCAGCCTCCATTTAGTTTCCAGCTCCTTTCTCCTGGCTTGGAACTGAATCAGGTGGATATCTCTTCCAACAAGCCTAACATTTTCTGGAGATCCATATAGACACAAAGTGGAGCCAGCCATATTATAGAGTTTGGCTGCATTATATAATAGTAGCCAGGGGTTATTGTTTTTGTTAGCTAGGTCAACTTTTCCTTTGCAGGCAAATAAAATCTTCTTCAGCTGAACTCGGTTCTTGGAAACATTCATGTAGCATTCTTGAAAATAACACAGAATAGTTTTTAAGATCAGAAACTTCCAGGTCTCCTCTTCAAGTACCAATCAAACATCCTGCTTAGCTTCTAAACTCAGACAAGATTGTCCCAGTACATCTAAAACTGGTAGAAAGATGTCACTCTTATTTCAATAGACATAAAGTACAAGATTACACTTTTTGTATTATTTTTTTTCCAAAATACATCTTTCCATTAAAAGTTACAAGTATAAATAGTTTAAATTTTAAAGCCTTCTTTAAAATTGCCCTAGGAGGTAGAATCTCAGCTTGGGACCTTGAATAGATCTACAGCAGAGAACGGGTATCTCATCCATAAATCAAGATATAGACATTTTTTTTAATACCTTCAAGGGCCTTGTGAAAATGTTAGGTTTATGAATAAATGCAAGCACATTCATCTTTGAACATTCTGTCTGTGTGAAGTCTAAAATCATAGTACAAAGATGAAACAGTACATTTTGTTCAGATAAATAGCTAGATGGTAGACATTTGAATAATTCAGCATGATTGGGAAGCATATAATCTGCAGGAAAGTACTAAGATTCCACTTTAAAAACCCCTTGAAAGCTCATGAAAAACCTCAGTAAACATTTTATTTAGCAACTGCTTAAATTTATGTTCTCTGTGTTTCGGTACAACCCACTCTTTAATCTTTTTGTTTTACTTGCCTGATTTGTGTTAAAGACTTCCTAAAACAAGATATCTATTGTGCTTAGCCTTTACTGAAAACTGTTCTCCATGAAGTAATGATAACATAATTGTTTTTTGCCAAGAATGGCCCCAGTGATTCAGAAGTTTCACAATAGGGCCATGAATACGCTTTTAAAAGCAAATGCTGATTGTATTTGTATCCATCATGCTAAAACAGCCATTTATCTCCATGTTTGTCGGTGTGTGAATTGGTTTCCCTCTGTCTCATTGCAATTAATTAGAATATGGATTTCTTAGACACGTCTAGTTTGATGAGCTTCTTCCTTTCTCCATCTACATAACAGTCCATATCACCGGAATAAGTTTTGTGGTGTGATATGTTTAAAGTTAAGATGGTAACCATCACTGTCTTATCTAAGCCAGTGGCCCCCAACTTTTTGGCTACCAGGGACCAGTTGTATGGAGAGAGGTTTTGCCGCAGACCAGAGGGTGTGTGGTTTTGCATGCTGCTTGCATCCCATGGATGGGGCTTCATTTGTTTGTGCAGTCCAGTTTCTGGCATGCCACAGACCTGTTCTAGTCCAGTTCTGGGTTGGGGACCTCTGATCTAAGCCATTGTTTTTAACATACATCAAGTAAAAGAGGCAAGGATTTGATTATATAACAGCTGCCATCTTGATTTTTTTGACCTGTTGATGCCCTTGTCAGCTTTGGAAGCCATATTGGGACCAGATGTTCCCACACTGCCATATTTTGAGCCTGGGAAAGTGAGAGGGGGGAATTTCTTGGAGTGTATGCAGTTAGACATAATAACATTCTTTTTCTAATTCAAGGTCATGTTATTTTGCGCATAAGTGAGGGGAAGTCTTAAGTTGGGACAGATTGTGATTGGGGCATGTGATGTGATGATGGGTGCAGGGGATGGATTTTTAGTTTTTACTAATTGAAAGGAAGCCGGGAACTATCAGATTCAGGATTCCCCAGTTGTGCTAGTTACTATCCAAAATAAAAGGAACTTTTGAGAAGATATCTGTTTCAGAATTATTGGTTGGAATGGAGTTTTGCTGGAATGCTGACATCCCCTGTGACTAGAGATAGGAGAGAAAAGGAGAACACTCTGAACATTTAGATCAGAGGCGGTATTCAGCCAATTTTGATTGGTTTTGGTATACTGGTAGCTGAAATTTTGACTGATTAGGAGAACATTTAGGATTAATCTGCAAATACTGGCAAATACCACCTCTGACTGGCCCCGCCCACCCACCCCCACTGTTAGCTATCCTGTAGTCCCTTGTTTTTTAGCTCAGCTGATTCATTTGGCAGAGTGGATTGCCACGCCTCAGCTGAGCTAAAAAAACAGCTTAGCTCACATGCCAGCATTTGAATAGAGCTCAGTCCTTGAATCCTGTGCATGCACGCGAAGCATGTGTGCATAGAACTGCTCATAGAACCGGTAGGAAAAAAATTAGAAACCCACCGCTGATTTAGATCCCTAGATTAATTTTAGATTTTACAAATATCTAGAAATAAAAATGTAAGCTAAGTTGCTTTTCCAGAAGATCTTGGTGAGGGACTTGAACTCATGAAATCTGCAAATATGAACCCAAACAGGCATCCTAGGAAAATGTAGGGGAGAATGAATTCCCTGTATGAAATAATTTGCCAATGATGTATACATGAAAGTGGCTATAATACGAATGAGTTCAGAGAAATGAGAATGAATGAGTTCAGAGAAATGTTCAGCTGTAGCTGGGCCAGTATTTTTCTTGGTTGAAAAACATGAGTTGCTCTGTAAATGAATTTGAACAGATTTTGTGAGAAAGGCAGTGAAAAGTGAAATCACACATGCTTTGATGCTTTCAAGTCTGATAAGTGAGATTCCTAAAAGAAAGGAAGGTTATTTTTTTATTAATTAGTAAAATGGCCAGATCAAACTCAAAACACAGCACAGTCAAAAACAAAAAAAGCAGGAATAGACACAGTCAAAAACAAAAAAAGCAGGAATAGACAATTATTTCAACATTGCTTGTATAAATTAAGCAATCTCAGTCTGTCCTGAAAAGAAAAACAGTCTTTCACTTGGGCATCCCTGCCCAAATTTGAAAGTGCAGTTCATTACATTTATGAAGAATGTAGACAATCTAATGTTAGGATTCCAGTGAACTGTTTTCACTAGAAATGTATCTAGATCACTGATTCTCAACCTGTGAAACTTTAAGATGCGTGGACGTCAACTCCTGGAATTCCCCGGCCAGCATTCCCACAAATTCTGGCAGGTGAAGTCCATGCATCTTAAAGTTGCCAAACTTGAGAAACACTGATTAAAGGCCCAGTCCCACTGCATTTACGGATGCAAAGAGGATGTAAAATGTTAAAAAAAGCTTGCCATCTATTGGAAAGCGCTATGCATCCGTTCTGTACTCACTGCATACATGTTTCATATGCTCTATCCATCAAGCATCCGTCCACTGCAATTTCATCCACGCAAGAAGTTTTGAGCTGCACAAAACTTTGTGACACAGATGACTTTCCTCCGCGTACGATGTACATCCACGACATATACGGGCAACAAACGTTCTGTGTCCGTTATCATCCATTAAACATCTGCTGAAATCCTCTCTGCATCCTCTGGCATCCCCTCAACTCACATCCACCGCAACTGAAAATGGAAAGAGGGATGGAAACAAAAGGTACATGGAACGTCTTACACAGCGTTGTATCATGAAATAGAAAGAATGTAAGCATATGCACTTCGTATATAAAGTATTAAAAATGAACAAAACGTTTGTATCTGGGATGTATCTCGTATATTTAGGATGGCTGGAGTATGTCTAGAGTATGTAGAAGGACAACCTAGCAGACAACTTGATATTTTCTATAAAAAGGGGGAGAAAATCATCTGGATCACTGGATGGTGGACCATACAGTCCCACTATGGTTGCACTGGAGGTTTATCTATCCCACAACTATCCTTATCTATCCCACAAGCATGCAAAGGCTTAACCATTTTTTCAAAGTTTTCACCAACACTTTATTAAGTAAAACAAATGAACCACATAAACTAAGTGTCTTAACCAAAGATAAACTTTATTAACTTTCTCAGGTAAACTTTATGACTTTATTAAATAAGCAAAATGAATCAAGGAAAGTGTCTTAAGCAAAGATAAACTTAACAAGTAAACAACTCAGTCTCTGCCACTATTCTCAAGTCACTCTGAGTCATGTTCATGGTCTCAGTTGTTAAGCGGGGCAGGACTATGGAGGTGGCTGTGGCTTGAGTGCTGGTCTGAGGCACCATTGGGGTGCTTGGCCCGAGGGTACAACAGGTGGTGGTGTGTTCAGGAAAGCTATCCAAGAGCTGACTCAGTCCGTGAGGTTGAGAGCCCTTCATCAAGCGACTTGAGATGTCAGCCCAATACTGATGACAGATTGTCTGTTGACGGGCTTGGCTGTGGGGTGGAGGAAGGGTTGGAGAGTGTAGTGGGGCTGTCTGGTTGCAGCTGGGTGACGACTGGCATCTGTGGCATCCAATGACCTGGCCTGGACTGCGGAAGTCTTCTGCTTACTGCTTGTGGGAAGTCCTGGTAGTCATAGCCTTGGGTAGGTTGAGGGGCTGTTGAAAGCGTGGAAGGGCTGTGACACATCGCCTGGGGTGGAGGAGCAGACCTGGACTGGGTAGGAGAGCTTCAGCTGGGCCTTGGAGGTTGTGCAGAAGTGCTATGATCTTCTGCGTGCATCACCTGGTACTTGGGCCTCGGGCAGATCCCTTAGAGTCTGGCTCATGTAGGTGATGAAGGTGTTCCGGCCTGAGGATGCTCTGTCCAAGTAGACCATCTGGAGAGAAGTTCTGTGCTGGTCTTCATTGCTTGTCCTGCATCTCCAACAGCACTCTGGTCCTGACCATCCAGTCTGCCTCTCTGCCTGCATCCACTGGAGATGGGGGTGGGGTGGGGGTGGGGCAGGGTGGCCTCTGTTGGCTGCTGCTTCTTCCTCCGTTATTTTCCCGTAGTGACAGCAGGCATCATCCTCCATGGATACCTCAAGTCCACCGGCATGGGGAGTGCAGCTGTTGGGGGGGGGTCTCTGACTGTGGGGCCCTCTGAAGACACCTGCCTGGACAGGGTAGCTGACTCCTGGCTGGAAGAGGAGTGTCTCTCTGTGCGGCTGTCTGAACGGGAGAGGGGTCTCAGAGGGGCTGTGGCTGCTGATTTCTCACCCTCCAGGAAACTGCACTTGGCCATGACGTACATCTCCCAGTCAGTGATCTGACAGTGGCCTGCCGATTTCTTGAAGGTGTAGCTTGCCCATACCAGGTGGTGCATGTTGCTTCCACCGTCCAAGGAGTACTTCTGCAGTATACCCTAGGCTCTCTGCTTGTCTCTCCAAGCTGCCCTGCTTCTTCTTGGTGTCGCGATAGAGTCTGTGCCCTTTCTCCAGAGGTACTCGTTCTCCCTCAGCCATTCCAGCACCTCATCCTCATGCTCCTCAGAAACGGTGTACTGTTTCCTCTCTCCCTTCTCCTTCTCTGCCTCTTCCTCCCTCTGGCAGGCTTCAGCAGGGCCGTCAGGAGATTGTTCAGGGCCTTCAGGGCTTGAACAGCAGGGCCTTCAGGGGCTTGAACACAGCGGCCTTCAGCAGCCAGGGCTTTGAGGGCTTGAGGGCCTTGGGGCTGGGTCCACCAAAGCAGCAGCAGCAGCTTCAGAGTCAGTGCCAGGGGGTGGGCATGCTGCGTTCTGCCCTTTTTCACATTGCCATGGCTTGAAAGGAGGCACAGGCTTCCTCTTCTTGCCTGACTGACGAACCATGGTGTTCCTAGCAGATGTATGTGGCAGCATGTCTTTCCCTGAATGCTGATTGCGTGATGCTGCATTCTTTTATATCCGCGGAGCTGAATGCAATTCATACTCCCTGCATGTACAGTGAATGCTTTGCATCTGATATACATCCGCATGGCATCCCCTTTGTTTCTATAGGCATCCGTGATGCATCTGCTTCATCCGCTTGCATCCGCCCTCCGCTATGCATCCGCTTCAAAATTCTCCCCAGAACCCCTTCGGCGGTGTCATCCGCTTCCATCCAGTTTCATCCACTAGGCTTCTTGATGAACATCCATTTAACATCCCCGCTACATACTACCATGTCCATTCTTTTCCATTCTGTTTGTGCAAATTTTCGCCACTTTTTGGAGCGGATGACAATGGATGGAGCCACCCCTGAAATTTTGCTCATCCGCTATGTCCTTTATGCATATGTTTTGCATCCATCGGCCAGTGGGACCGGGCCTTAAGATTCTGGATCCTTGCTAATACAGCTAGTCCTCAACTTACAACCACATCTGAGCCTGAAATTTATGTTGTTAAGTTAGAAATTTGTTAAACCTCATTTTACGACTTTTCTTGCCACATTTGTTCAGTGAATCCCTGCAATTGTTAAATTAGTAATATGGTTAAGTGAATCTGGTTTCCCCATTATCTTTGCTTTTTGGTCGCATGACTCTGTGTCAGGATTCCAGCAATCTCCTCTAATTAAATCATGATTCTCAAGCCAAACTTCAATAAACTTCAAAGGATTTATTATAGGCGACATACTGGCACTGTCCTGTATGAAGCCAACTCTGGCACATGTAATTTACTGTTACCTGTGACCCTGTTCCCCCCCCCAGGTGTCTCAAAAACCAGATTCTCCAATTGAGCACATTCACGGTTCTCCAATTAAATATATTCACAGGCAAAAGCCCTGGTATTTTAGTTACAATCTTTTAAAGATAAGAGTTGGAATGTACTTCCACTTTCAAACTGCTGCACTGCTCTTCCAGNCCTTTTTTTTTTTTTAATGGCAACTACTAAAACAGGCATAGGAATGTTTTATGAGTTGCCATCTGGGACACTGATACTTGTCAAGTATCCAAATATAAATCAGGTGACCATGGGGATGCCTTAATGGTCATAAGTGTGAAAAATGGTCATAAGTCACCTTTTCCATTGCCGTTCTAACTTTGAACAATCACTAAACAAACTGTTGTAAGCTGACCGATACATATCAATGAAAATCAAATCTGGCATGTACAATACCTTTTAAAGTTGATGTACCACATATGCTTTCTGAATATGGTGTTTTAGGGAGTGGCCGAATATTTTACTCCTATGAAAGGTGTCAAAAACTTGTGTGCATTTTGGCTTTCAATATGATTGTCTTTGGATAATAGCAGATAATAACAAACAATAGCAGCCTAATATTTATCTGTTGTCTTTTTTTTCCAAGTGTAAAAAGCAAAATTGCTATAGAATGTGTAGGGATGGTTGGTGAGATCAGTGACTGTATGGTTTTAAATGTAATAATAATAATAAGAAGAATTGAGGGGAGAGAGGTAATTTGTAACTCCTGGATCCCTGCAGGCACTAAACATTCTTGTTACAGAAACAAAAGTCTTGGGATAAGTTGTTCCACTATTTGAGGAAGGAAACACATTAAAATTGTACTGCAAGACTATAGTAAACTTTACAGATTACTGCTATCCATCTTCTGGTTTGGCTGATTCCAAGGCATTTTGGACCTTTGCATGAAATAAGTTTTGCATAAATAAACTGTTTTGTTTCATTTCTTAGTACAATTTATGTTGATTGCTTATTTAGTATCCTCTGACTGTCATAAAGTATTGTATCTGATGTTTTATGATGAATGCATTTTTATAATGACTATGATAATACTCCCCTTTTATGACTCTCATCCCTGAAATATTTTGGGGTAGAGTTGGGGTGATTGGATGGAGCTGAGTGTTTACTGGCTGGATGTCCTTCCTGACGTCGCATAAAGTTCACAGCAGATTTTTTTTTTCCTTTGAACCCAGGGAGAGAAATATTTGCCGCTATCTAGGATTGAACTTTCAACCTTCCGAAAGGGAGACAATTAGTTTCATTGCTAGGCCAACACAACGCTCACAATGACTATGATAATGATCTATCACTATTCTTGTATGTATTGTTGGAGAATGGAGTGGAATGGAACGGAATGGAATTGAATTCTTTATTGGCCAAGTGTGATTGGACACACAAGGAATTTGTCTCCGGTGCATAAGCTCTCATTGTACATAAAGCTATAAATGATAAATCATTATCATTATCATAAAAATACATTCATAATAAATAATGCAACACTTAGTGATAATCGTAGGATACTAAACAAGTAACTAACAAATCATACTAGGTTACTAAGTAAACAATATAAATTGTAAGATACAAGCAACAAAGTTATAGTCATAAGAGTATAAGAAGATCGGGAATAGGGAAGATGAGAATAATAATGTAATAGTGCCTTTCTAGATAGTTTGACAGTATTGTGGGAATTAGTTGTTTAGCAGAGTGATGGCATGAGAGGAAAAATTGTTCTTGTGTCTAGTTGTTCTGACTTGCAATACCCTATAGCATTTTTACTTCTCCTAACCTACTGTAGCAAATCTAATTTTCAATTGATCTATCCAGCAATAATTCAGACAGAAGCCTGTTAAAACAAGCCAGTCAGAAGCCATGGCAGAAATAGAAAAATGATAAGAAATACAGGAGACCGCTGTCTACTAACTGTTTTAGCACATCTTCTGGGGAGAAAATAGATATGAATGGGGTTTTAGGACCACGACCCATTCCAGGAGTGTCACTTTCTTATTTTTTTTTTACTTCAGGTCAGATGCCAAGGCTGATGGAACAAATATAAATTTACTTGCAATGAGATTAGATTGTAACCAAATTGTCACATTTGAGACTTAGTTCAGAGCAGCTCAGAAAATAATAATAATAATAAAACTTTAATCATCTTATCTCTAGGGTGCCATGCTTCTAATAAGAACAAATTTGTTCTCCATAAAACAGATGAACTATCACTTTACTTTGAAAACTTTTTAAATATACTAGAAAAATTATACAACCTGTGCTTGGAAAAAAAAAAGAGCAATGGTTCAGCTTTTATTATTATGGATGGTTGCATAAAAATATGCAGATGTTTAAGGCCCAGTCCCACTGGCCGACGGATGCAAAACATATGAATAAAGGACACAGCAGATGAGCAAAATTTTGGGGGTGGCTCCATCCGTTGTCATCTGCTCCAAAAAGTGGTGAAAATCGAGAGATCATCAGATTAACAAATTTAACATCAGTCAAGTGAAAAGACAACTTAGATATTTGGGACAGCTTGGTGACAATTTATCCCGAGTTTAATACCATCGACACAATAACGATCTCCTTTATTTCAGGAAACTGCTGGGTGAAGTCGTACCTGATAGTGGATCTAAAATGCCATCTACTCTAAAGGCCGCGGTCCACGTTGCACTTTACGGATGCAAAAGACGGATGTAAATGTAAAAAAGGCTCTGCCATCTCCGCACCTCGTCG
Organism: Laticauda laticaudata; assembly: GCA_004320025.1. Lineage (NCBI taxonomy): Eukaryota > Metazoa > Chordata > Lepidosauria > Squamata > Elapidae > Laticauda > Laticauda laticaudata. The sequence goes on from BHFT01038942.1 coordinate 16,563, forward strand.
GCAAAATGCTGATGGCCACTCGGGCACGGTTCGTTGTACGGGTCACTGCTACGTTGTGTATGGATCAATATGCGACTGCTCTATATTAGTTGAATCCGTTCAATGGGCGCATCGTTCCGTCCACTCGCAATTTCGATCTCATTGCGCCAAGAAGTTTGAGCTGCAGCAAAACTTTGGCTGATGGATTGAACTCTGCCGCATCTCATTCGTAACTCCAGACTATACTACGGCAACAATACGTTCTAACTTGCTCTGCTTGCATCTGTTAAATGTCTGGCTGTATCCTCTCTGCATCCTCTGGCATCCCTTCCTTTTGCGGTCAAGCTCACATATGCCGTGCAGCTGAAAATGGAAGGAGAGAGGATAACACAAAGGTACACTTCTTTAATGTCTATCACTAGCTGTCTTAGTAGCCATCGTGGACTGGAATTAGAAAGGATTGTAAGCCATTACGTGCTAATCTCGATAGTATTAAAGGTGTGGTGTTTACCAGGATTGATATATAGAGTCAGTACGAAGTAGATTTCTTTGTATTCTGGGAAGTGGTAATTCTGTTATATTAGTGATGTTTCTGCAGTAGTCAGGGATGATGATTGGACATCTCTTTGTCTAATGGATCACTACAATATTTTGTCTAAGTAGAATATAGTAGGGAGAAGTCCATTGGCTGGAGGTTGATCTGGGAATGTGCTGTGTGGAGCGCCATAGGCAGTCCCACTGATGGTGTGCGCAGGCTGGAGGGTTTTGTACATGCTGATTTAGCAACTATCTTATCTATTCCCCAGCAAAGCATCTTGCAGGACGCTTAACGTGATGTCTTGTTTGGTCAACAAGTTTTCAGTCGAACGCACTACTCTTTATTAAGTAAATAAAAGAAATGAACTAAATAATAACTAGTGTCTTAAGCAAAAGAATTAACTTTAGATTAACTTGTCTTAGGTAAAGCTTTAATGACTTTATTAGATAAGCAAAATGAATCCAAGTAAAGTGTCTTAAAGCAAAGATGAACTTAACAAGGTCAAGAGCAACTTTCATGTCTCTGACACTACTCTCAGATCGACCTGAGTCCATGTTATCATGGGTTCTCAACTGTAAAAGCAGTGCACAGGGCATATGAGAGGTGGCCTAGTGCTACCCCCACTGCACGCCCTGCTGGTTTGGGCACGATTGGGGTGCTTGGCTCGCGGGGTACAACAAGGTGGGTAGTGTGTTAGGAAGCTATGCGTAGAGCTTGACTCAGTCACCGTGAGGTTGAGAGGCCTTCATCAAGGACTTGAGAGTGTCAGGCCCAAAGTACTGATGGACAGGAAATTGTTCATTGAGCGGCTGTGGTTATGGATGGAGAAGGCTTGAGAAGGAGTGTAGTGGGACTGGTCTGGTTCTGCAGCCAGGGTGAGGACTGGGTGTCTGTGGCATCGTGATGAACTGAGCTGGGACTGGGAGATTCTGCTTACTGCTGTGGGAAGTCCTGGTAAGTCATAAGCCTTGGTAGGTGAAGTGGGCTTCGAGTATAGGGCTTCTGGAGATTGTGTAGCGGCCTTTCAGGGTTGAGCAGACAGGGCTTCCGGAGCAGGGCTTTGAGGGGCTTGAGGGCCTTCAGGGGCTGGTCCACGCAGCAAAGCAATGATTCATCATCACAGCAGGCAGCTTCAGAGTCAGTGCCGGGGGTGAGATGCTGGTTCGTGGACCTTTTCCACCTTGCCAGGGCTTGAACAAGGAGGCACAGAGGCTTCCTCGTTCTTGCCTGACAACAAACCCATGGTTGTTCCTGCAAGGAGTGTATGAGGTCAGCAACGTCCTTTCCCGTAAGCTGCTCTGAGGAGTTCACAGATGTGCGTGCGAGTGCTGCATCACCTTTTATATCCATGGAGCTGAACATCAGATTCATACACGCCTGCTATGTGCACGTGAACGCTTTGCATCGATATATCATCCGCTTCGCGCACGTCCCCTTTTGTTTCCTATTAAGGCGTCCGTGATGCATCTGCTTCAATCAGCTGTGCAAAATTCCGCCGCCTTCCGTCTTAAGTGCGTTCCACGTGTTCGAAATCTGCCCTCGGAACCCCTTCGAGGTGTATCGTGCTTCCATGCGCGCTTTTCCCATCTGCTAGGGCTTCCTATGAACATCCGTTTAGCATCCCGCTACATACGACCGCATTTCCGTTCTTTCGCGTTCCTATTTCCAACTTCTGTTTGATTCAA
>BHFT01038944.1:0-20939 GCA_004320025.1 Laticauda laticaudata
TTCCTCCATTGTTTTGGTATAAATTAAAATATCATCTAAATATACTAGAACGCCACAATATAAATGTTCCTGTAATACTTCATTTATAAGTTGCATGAAAACAGTGGGTGCCCCTTGCAACCCAAATGGCATAACGTTACTCTGAAAACTTCCAAGGGGGCAATTAAAAGTAGTTTTCCATTGATCCCCCTCTCGTATTCGAACTTGATAGTAGGCTTCTTGTAAGTCCAATTTCATAAAATATCTGCCATTCACTAACGTTGCTAACAAATCGATTGGTGGTAAAGGATATACATTGTCTATACAAATACCGTTGAGGCCACCGAAATCAACACAAGGCATAATCCACCATCTTTTTTCTCGCAAAACAAAACAGGGGCAGCTATATGTGATTTCTCGGGTTGAATAAATCCACACATCAAATTTTTATCTATGTATTGTCTCATTTCCTCCATTTCTTTTAGAATCATAGCATACATTCTTGGTTTTGGAAACTTTGGTCCAGGAATTAAATCATGGCACAATCAGTTGTTCTTTGCGGTGGTAATGTTTCATACTCCTTTTCACTAAACACAACTGCCAGATCTTTATGTTCCTCTGGATAACGTAGTTCTTCAGAATCGTCTATAGCTGTTACAACTTCCCTATTATTTACATATGGAGGGGACATAGGGCTAACTGCAATCCGTAACTTCCTAAAACCGTCTTCCCACCATAACATGGGCTTCCATTTGTTTAACCATACTGGACCTAAAATTAGTGCCTCCCTCACCTGTGGTACTACAATAAATCGTAAAGACTCCCAATGACTCCTTATCTCTAGTTTGATAGGGGTTGTCATGACTGTAGAAGGACTCCCACCTAATAATGAACCATCCATTTATTCAAAACGCATAAATTTGGGCAGTTCTTCCACTGCTAACTGTAATTCATCAACCACTTTTTCACTAATGAAACATCTAGTACATCCAGTGTCGATTAATGCTCTATATTGACCCCTCAATTTGCTTGGTAGATTTTCCAATACTGCTGGTATAACAAATGGTCGCACAGGATTACTCACCAAATCATTCTCATCCGGACTGTCATCTCCACTATCGTATAACCCTGAGACTACCTTGGGTAGTTGTTTGACATCAGGTGTTTTCCTCTCACGTCTATTTGTCATTACTTCCATGTTCGTTTTTTGTGACACTCCTTGAGATCTTTCAGAGGTAACTGTCCCTTGTTTCGTACACACGGCATGACACCACCTGGTAAATTGCTACTTGTGACACTAGGAATGCGAGCCACCTGTTTTCTATTAGCTAGTTCTATACATAGACACTCCATTGCCCTACGTCTCAGTCCTTTGACATCGGAAACATCTTATGGGCCCCATTCCCCTACCAATCCTTTTGGTCTTCTCCCCCACCTTACCTCGTGCTGCTACTGCTCCTATTGGTTGTCTTTTGGGCCCTCCAAACATAGGACGGAAGTCTCTCAGTCCCACATCCAACTCCACTGTTTTATACCATTCTCCCAGTTTCTGGGGAATCCTCCTATAAAGACAAGCCTGCCTCAATCCTCTATCTAAACCAAATCTAAATTCTCTGATCAATAGTCTTTCCAGCCAGGTGTACAACCTAGTTGCTAATTTCCAAAACTTTCTGACATACTCCACAGCAGACCTCCCATCCTGCTTCAATGACATTAATGCCTCTTCATATTGATGTATCCTTGACCTATCTTCAAACTGAACTTTGAGTGCATCCAAAAACAAATCAACATCAATCAATTCCTTTGCATGCACACTATGCAACTCTGCAGCCCAACCTGCAGCATCACCTGTTAACACTGTAGTTATTGCAACTATAATAGACCATTGAGAAGGATAGCAATTTGAATACAATTCTAGGTGGTTCACAATTTGGCTTAAAAATAATGCTAACCTATCAGGGTTCCCATCAAGGAAAGTGTTTATAGGAGGAGGACCACCCCAAACCATTCTTTGGGGCCAATATCCAGATATGCCTGATGGAGCCCAGGAGTGAATTGTTTGTCTGTTCCCCATCTGCGTATCCCTAAATTCAACCCTGGAACTTGGGACTGGTTTAAAGGTTTTACTCCAAATTCCTGATACTCCTACTACATCTGCTAATGATTCATCTACTTCCATAGAAAATGCTCCCTCCAACCTCCTCCTACTCATCTCCCTCCTATCTCTGGCACTTGAACTAAAGAAAGATGTGTCTTCTGTTCTAAATCCCTTCCCTGGACTTTCCCAAATGGTTTGGGGAGTAGAATCATGAATGCTTAAGTCACCATACTTGACACGGAGCAGTTCCAACGTATTAGCATTTAAACTGGTTGTAGAAGTACCACACTCATCTTCATCAGCAATCCGTTGTTCCCTCCACTTCTCAAACGTCCTGGATAGCAGCGGCATAAAAGTAGGAGGTTTCCCTTGTGAAACTTTCCCCCTCATATTGTCCCTCAACTCAATCCCGATTTCCATTCCTTCCGGATTTTCAGCTGTACCACAGGCTAAGGATCCTCTTCACATCTCACGCTATCTATTTTTCCACTTTCCAAAGACACCACATTATCGGCCAACTGAATTGAGGGCTGCTCAGGCACCACGCCAGTCCTTCCAACAGCATTATCCACCTCCACCTCCAAAACGTCCTCAAAACCTCCATCAACAGCAGTACCTTCAGCAATAATACCACAGGTAACGAAATATTATAGGATTTTTGAGATCCAACTTTCCTCTCAGCTACTCTTTGACACAAATGCATGGAGAAAATAAGACATTACTCACTTCAGTATTTAGTAACACAAAAGCTTATTGTTTATTCCTTCCTCTGCAAGGAGTCCGAGATTTATTTTGTTTGCTGAGCAAACAAAATAAAGTTGGATCTAACCCGAGTTTCCTGGGATTCGATATTTATAAAAATTCCCCCTATTACCCTTCATTACCCTGATAACCCTTATTACCCATGATTATTGTTTTTAGTGATAATTATTCGTATGAACTCAATCACATGAATGTAATGCATAGAACTTCACCTCACAGCATTTTACATAGACCGTGCATATTATTATGATAGAGTTTATTCTGATGAAGAGGAATGCCATCCTTCAGGTCGCTGTGGCTTCGATTCAAACACATGTATTGTGTAGTCGTGACAGAATGAAGATTAAAAAATGAAAAATATAAATTGCAAGCATTTGCAGATTTTTTAGTTTTCATACTAGAAAAACCGTTAGAAACCAGCTCTAAATTGATAGGCAAAATTGAGAAATATGGAGAAGTGGCAGAACTGAAAATAAACAAAGAAAAAACTAAAATAGTTAAAAACGTTACAGATAAACAGAAAAAGGAATTGACAGAGAAAACAGATCTTCAGATAGTAAAGAAAGTTAAATATTTAGCCATCTATCTAACAGTAAGATGTGCAACAATCAAAGAGGATAATTATATAAAATTAATGCAACAAATCAAGCTGGACTTGGAGAAATAGAAGAATTTACAACTATCAATGATCGGGAAAATAGCCACTATAAAAATGAATATATTACCAAAGCTACTTTTCTTATTCCAAACGATACTGATAAAAATAGAGAAAAAATATTTTGAAGAATTAAATAAAACAATTTTGAAGTATATCTGGCAAGGAAAAAAACCAAGGATAAAACTGAAAATGTTACAGGAATCTAAAAACAATGGGGAGTTTAGGCTACCAGACTGGGAACTGTATTACCAGGCATCTGTACTTACATGAGTAAAATAATGGATAAACTTGAAATATAGAAGATTATTATTATTGGAGGGGTATGATTTTCAGTTAGGATGTATGCTTTCTTATGGTATGGAAGGAGCACAATACACTGATATTTTCAAATATGTTATATGAGGAATGCCTTACTTTCGGTATGGGGAAAAAAAATTAAACAACAAAATGATATGAAAATACCAGTCTGGTTTTCTACAACAAAAGCACTGATACATCCAAGTCTTATTAATCTGGAAAAAAGTGTGTTTTATAAAAACATTTTGAATGAGAATGGTGAACTTAAAACTAGATAGCAATTACAAAACCAAGGGGTGGACTTAGCTTGGTGGCCGCATTTGCAAATACAGTCGAAATACAAGAAAGATGTGAAAATATGGGGCTTTAACAAAGAGCCAATGCCACTTGATAAGATATTATTAGGAACAGATGAAAAACTGATTAAAATATATACATAATTACTTACTAAATTATAAAAGAAAGAATGATTGCATGGGCAAAAAACTTTGGCTGTACTATAGAATTATATAAATGACAAAAACTTTGGGATAGAAACTACTGATGATGGCTACTGCATATAAGGAAAATCTTTATTGGCTACTTCATATAAGGAAAATCTTTATAAAATATTTTATAGGTAGCATTTGCCACCAACAAGACTAGTAAAAATGTCTAGCAATATGTCTGCCAAGAGTTGGAAGTGTAATCAGACCCCAGGTACTTATTATTATCATATGACCTGTATAAAAGCAAGAAAACATTGCATGAAAATACATACATGGTTGGAAAAGATGATTAAACAATGTTAGGTCTGAAACCAGAAATATTTCTGTTCGGCATAATGCCGGAGGGCTATGATAAAGGGACTATATACCTAATTTTGTGTGTATTGACAGCAGCGAAGAATGTATTTGCACAATATTGGAAAAATGAGAAAATTATATGAGGATGTAAGTTGGAAAATATTGGACTGTGCAGAGATGGACAAATTGATATTAAAAATAAAGGACACAGGAGATACAGAATATTCCTTAAGATGGGATAGATTTTATGAATGGTTAGAGATAAAAGGTAGAAATTTAGAGTTCAAAAAAAAAAAAGATTACTGTTATATATGAACTAAACATAAAGATGGTTTACAACTATAAGTATGCCAACATAATCAACAGGATTAGAAATAAGCCAACATAAGGATAAATTTAGTTAAAATTATTCTGTTGCACTATTGATATTGTTATTAGTATATACAGTATGTTACCATTTCTTTTTTTTCTTGCTTTCCCTCTGCAAATGATAACACACTGTATTCAAAATGTTTATGAATTAATGGCGATTTCTACCTACCAGAAACTACAAGAACAAGAAGACTGGGATGAAGAAGAAGCCATCTTTAATGAACAAACAACTTAGCTGTGGAAAGAAAAGGGAAAGAGGGGAAAGAGAATGGAGAATTTAAGATTTAAAAAAAACAACCAAAAAAGGGAAAAAATAAGGTGAAAAATCGATACAATGTCAGAAAGCAATAGAAAAGAGGATACAGAAGAAGGTGGAGATTAAGAGACAAGGGGGTAAAAAGGCAGAATTGGAGAAGAAAGGAAAGGAAAAGAAAGAGAAGTTTACAAAGGTTTAAAACAAGATGCAAAGAAACAAGATTTATTTAGAGATAGTGGGTAAAATATTATTAAAAAAAAGATTCTGCAAAAGTACATAAGTTTGTATTGTTGTATTTATATTTGAAATAATGCTAGAAAACTGGATTTAATAATAGAGCTTAATTTGCTATGGATTATTGTTTTAATTATATCATAAACATTATTCTTTCTTATTTTATAATATAGTATGTAGCTTCAGAATGTACAAAGCAGAATCAGAATGAAAAGTATATAATATTTTAAGTGTTAAATTTAGGGGAAAGATTTAAAGGTGTAATCCTTCAATCAGTGATTACAGGAGAAATTTTTTGTTGAGAAAAGATAATAGAAAATTGAAATAGAACAGACAAAAAGATATACGCATAATGATTTAAAATGAGATGAAATAAATAAAATAGAATTAAGAGAAGTGAAAAGAGGGGAGAAGCTATATAGAAAATGTTGAATGTTAAGTAAGATATAAAATGGATAAAAAGTGAGCATGAATTCGAATTTATATCTATATAAAAAGATGTAACCCGGGAAGCCGTTTTCCAAAAGAAGTTTCATGTTTTGTGTTTTGTTTATGTTTGTTTATTGAAAATCAATTAAAAAAAAATCAATTTTTTTTTAATGAATTAAAAAAATATTCCTGGTAAGCAAATATAAGAATGGCACTGGTTGAAACATACACTTACCAAAGTCCTTCATACTATCAGGATCTGTATCATCCAGAAAGAAGTATCCACATTTTGACAGCACGGTGTACTTCAAAGCACAAGCCCAGGCAAGCATCCTCAATCAAGTCAGTATAAATATCATGAGCCAAAGCCTGCAAGGCAACAAGACCAAAAATGTCTTAACTGCCAGAACAAGCAACACCAGGAGATCTGTTTATATTATTGTATATTTCCCAATATAAGAGAATATATTTGTTTTCAGAAAATTGTGACATTAAAAAAAAAACTCCTTAATAGCTATATACAAAATGTCAAAGATATCTAGATGACTCATAGCACACACATCTAAGCTAAGCCCTAACTACAGCTGGCTCTTCACTCTGTCCCAAGGAACTGCAACATTTTTTCTGTAATCTATTCATTTCACCATAGTCTTTTTGGCTCTGCTCTATCAAAAGCTTTGCAACTTACCTCTAACTTGCTGTTATCCAGGCCCGACAAGTCATTTCCTCCATTTTCATTTGCAACAGCTATCAGAAAAGATGCTGAAAATGCAACATAGTAGAGCAAAGATGAGATGGGAAAGGGGTGCCCCTAAATGAAGACAGGAAAAAAGATTCAATTATCACTTCAAGAAAATCTTACTTTCATAATGGAAAACAAGGCAATGAGTAAGAAGTTATCTACAACAGAAATATTAATAGTTTTAATTGATAACACATAAATTTTCAATAATTTTGAAAAGTGCAATATGAGGTTGGGATAGGGAGCCATTTTTGAAAAACCATTATTTGAAAGAAGTAAAAGTTTATAAAACTTATTTTATAAATAGCCCAGCAGTTTTTGCAGATTTTCTCAATTTTTAATATAGGTTCTACTACTTTACTGAGGGCTCAGACTCTGAGTTCATGTAATCCACCACGTATTGTAGATGGTAAATTAACAAGTTCCACGTTGCTGAGTACATGCTGAGGGCATCCTGACCATGACCTCTGATTAACTGACAGATTTCTAGGAAATTAATCAATCTCCCAGATTGTCACCCTCTCTCACTTGTTGACATAATACATATAATTTTTATGGCTTTGATACTTTAACCTTCTCAGTAAGATCTCAATTTAGTGTTAAATTGTGCACATATACTATCTTGTTACAGCCTGCCAGTTGTGGCTTTTAAAGTTGTACAACGTTTCAGCAGAATCTCATCTGCCATCATCAGGCTTCTGTGTAGAGTTTGTATGTCATACAAACTCTACACAGAAGCCTGATGATGGCAGATGAGATTCTGCTGAAACGTTGCTACAACTTTAAAAGCACTACAATGACGTGGGATAATACCCGAAGGAACCTGAACAGCACACATGTAAGTACCCGCGAAAACTAAAAAAAACAAATATATATATAACTATCAGTTGGCTGGGAATTATAGGAATTGCAGTCCAGCACATCTGGAAAGCGTGAGATTTGGCAATGTTGTTCTACATTTTAGGTAGAGAGCCATGACTTAGAAAGTATATAAATGATTTTCAAAATGACACCAAAACAATTAATTATTTATATGTAGCTCATTTTGAACCATTATATAGCTTTCACTATCCAAGTCCCATTTTTCAGTTTTCCACATCCATTATGAATCTAATAAAATCAGTGTTCCATTCTGTTCTTTGCCAGAATACACTGATTAATCCTTCGGAACTGACAGACACCTAGAAATTTTCCCAGAACCTGACTATAGTTTTAAATATCTTGCAAGAAAAAACTCTAAAGATAGCAAAAAAGAAAAAAGAAAGAAAAAAACTACAAAAAAACCCATAAATGTTCAATTGCTGAGAATGCAACAACCCAAACTAATCTATTTTTCAATGAATGGAACTGGATAAGGATAGATATTCTCAATTCTTAAGGAGCAAGAGAAAGGGAGAAGTGAGAGTATATTTTAGAGGCCTAACAGTCTCAGTTTTATTTTTTTGAAAAATCAATGTAGACACATTTCAGAAGAGTGGTGCCTACTTAAAATTCAGACACCATATAAATTTATGAGTAATATTCAGTACTTCAGACAGTGCTTCAGGCTCTATAACACGCAAAACCAAAATAAAACATACAAATAGCAAGAAGAAATACTAAGAATATGACACACACATATAACCAAATCCAATTTTCTTGGAAGCAGAATCTATTTTAAGGAGAGTGCTTTTACAGCACTGGTTAATGAAAACACTGCTATCTTAATCCTGGATGATCTGCATACCAGCTCATTACAATTTAATGTATTATGCAGTGGTCAAATCTGGGGCAGGGGGTAATAGATTGACCTATTCCTTTGTGCCAAAATAGTTTGCCTAAATGAGAACAAAGCAGACCAACCATTTAGAAGGGGCAGTTTCTATAAGATTCAATATTCCATCTCCAGCTTCAACAATTGCTATCTTCACAATAGAAAGAAGGGGGGAGGGGGAACATGCCAAAAGGGAAAAAAATATGTAACATCTCAAAAAGGAGAGGGCACAAAGTAAACTAACAAAATAAACTGATCCCATCCATTAAAACGGCATTCAATGAGAGTATGGACAGATTGCAAAGATGTAAGGTACGTGTTCCAAACAGCCTCAAGAAATAACTGTCAGACTGAGATAAGACTACTTATCAAATGCAGGTAATATTAAGGAAGAAAAAACAGAAATCTGAAAATAATCTGTTTAAGGGCTTTTCCAAATCAATACCTTCATCCACCATCTTCTATCATCTTCTGTCTTCTATCTTACTCCTCTCAAGCTCCCCAGCATATTTCCACAGAAATCAAGGCCCACAAACAGCTTCGTCTTTTTTCTTTCTTTTTAAAGAAACCAGATTAGATAAAACTAGATTGTAACATGGCTATTTCCGGGATTCAAAAGTTTCTGCTGACTCTCCCCCACTTTTCTTTTTCTGAGATTGTTCACAGAACAATCAAAAGCTGCATCCTTCTGTAAATAGGAGAAAAATCCTGCAAGCTTGAATTGCACAGTACAAGCTTTGCTAATATGGAGCCCCAGAGCAGAAAAAGAAGCAATCTACTTTTCAATAGTTTTGAAGGGGAAGGATGAGGAGAAAGAGAGGCAGAAGCACATATATATTAATGAATCTACTTTTCAAAAGAGAGAATGACCATGAAAAAAATTAGGATGAGATTGTAAATCAACAAGCTCAGATGTGGAGCCCACAAATCAGCTATGCATTGTATTAATAAAAGAATTGGGGAAGATGTGGTGTGTATATCCATATACATGAGAGAAATGGGATTAAAAAATCTAACATTAACATACATCAATGACAGAACCATTGGATCACTGGTACTGATTAGTGCTACTCAAAACATCTTTTTTCTAAGAACTACATGATCCAAAAATGCATCTTTTAAAAAAATCTTATTCATATTCTTAGACAGAGGTTTTACATATATATAATTCATGGCTTTTTAAACATTGCAATGCCCTGTTTTATAGAACATTTAAAATGTTCTAAAAATGATGCCAATTAATGTTATCCATGTTTTACTATCCTTGGAACCTTTTAAAAAGGGATGTTTGGTGTTTAAAAATCCTCCATTTGGTGGGGGGAGGGTAGTTGGCATTAAGAAATGCAAAAATTAATCGATATACATATGAAATCACTGTACAATCTAGATGGGGATGCAGAAACTACCTCTAATATAAGGGAGTTGTTATCTGCAGCTGATAAGACTAAAAGATGCAAATAAACCAGTTTCTGTCTCGTTCTAACAAACACTCTGTATTATAATGGATTTGCTCAAGAGAAATCTTAATCTTTAATAGAGCTACCTTACAAAGAATGGGTGAGCTTGCAAAGCTTGGTAGTAATTTCAAGGCCTCTTTGGCACCCTACTGTTGGGTGTACCAGATGTAGCCTTCATTAGCTTAACAAAGACAAAACAAAAACCAAACATTGTAGGATACCACAGATCTAATGCTTCCCTGCAGCCAACCATCCTGAATCACCCACCCTTCATCCTGGACACTGTATCCATGCCTAAACTCAGCTGCCAAATAGGAAGTTGTCCATTTGGAACATTAGAAGAACACTTCTCTCATCACCAAGACTACACAATGGCGGCCAGTTTTACCATCTGTTTGGGCTTGTAAAACTTGAAAATAGGGAAGAATTAATCAAGTTCTTATTTAAATTGGCTATTTATTATACAGCATCTCTCAAAACCTAGCTTTCTCTTCCAACTGCCCCCTATCCTTAACCTTAATATATATTTAATTTCTTTTCTCTGATTCATACAGCTCTTCCTTAAAATATGGTTAACCTCCATCAGCTCTCTCCTTGGTTCCTGTGCCACCAAATCTTGCAATAGTTAAAATATCCCCTCTAAATTTGACATGTTTTTTTAAAAACTCTATTGGCGGCTCTCTTCAGTTGGTTTCAATTTTTTCCCCAAGCCACAGAATCAATTCAGGTCAACAGAAGCTAACATGCCCACTAGGTACTTAAATACCATATAGGATTAATTGGTGCCTGCCCTTCTCCTGCTCATGTTTATTTTCTTCTCCAGAGCAAAAACTGAATTAATGCTCAAATGTATAGCCTTTATACTGGTTACACAGGATGCTGCACAAGTGCCCTGCCTAGAACAAAACTGAGCCTCCCCAGATGGCTTTATTCTCAATCCAAGGTGGGATACAAGCCACAGTTACTCACCAGAGGAAAATACATTCATACTTTGCTCTGAGGAAATTTTATCTTTTCAACTATTACACCCCATATTCTAGAAAGAAATAGCATTGGAAATAAGTGTTGGAGTTAAGTCCTATTTTGAATGACAAGAGAATGGACTTGAAAAACGAAGATGAAGTAAATAGTGTAAGTGGAACATTTTCAGTGCTCTGGTAGAAGTCTAAAAATAAAACCAGATAATAATGCTGAATTACGTAAGAGAAACTCAATAAAAGGAATTGAAGATTTTAAATTTTCTGGACTATAATTCCTTGACTAAATTGACTGCTGGAATCAAGTTGGAACTGTAGGAAGTTAGCACCCATTCCTCTCCTAGAAAATTGAAATAGCTTTGGAAATATTAAAAAGGAAGAATATTTCCTCTAAAAAGAGTAGAAACTCAGAAGCAGAAACTCACCCCAGAAGCAGAATCTCACCCCCACCTTTGTTAATGGTTGGGCCATTAAGGCCTGGGCCAGAATACTTTACACAACAAGGAACTCCAGGTAAAGCTATATCAATTGCCAAAAGCCCTTTTAAGGGCATAATCACCCAGCAAGGTTGGACCAAGCCTGGAACTCAGGACAGCCTACAGAGTTGCCCCTGGGAGTTTGACAACCAATTAGAATACAAGCTCCAATTCAAATCCCAACAGAGGGTATAAAACCCAGGCACTCTCAGCACCTCAGTCCTTTTTTCTTGATCTCTTCTCACTTTGAAGCATGTGATCACCCTTCTCTGGAGCTCCAGGCTATGTGGTCCTGTCCACCATTAAACCTTCCAAAATCTTCCATGTTTCCAGTGTATTTTTCTGAACTCAGAAGGATATTTCTTTCAACAGAACAATGCATTCATAGCTATCACTCCATGCCTCATCTGAGCTCCAAGCAACTCCTCCCTTAATCCAATTCAGCTTTCTCCATTATATCCTCCAGTTTCTAGACTTTTCTGAACATCTACCTTTAGTTCTTCCTAATTTTATTCATCTTCTTCAGCTAAATCTTCTATATTCTACCATTTTTTGCCTTTAATTAAGCAAAGAAGAGATAAAAAAGAATACATATACCTTAATTTGAAAAAAGATAAGTCAAAGTATTTAATCAGAAATGGAGATCCCAGGTCCTAGTTTCTTCCTTAGGCATGGAAACCAGCTGGATAATTTCAGCTGCCATTTAGGAAGGATAAAAAGATTATTCCTTTTTTCCCCTCTTCCCAGTGACTTTCACAAAACAATCAAATACATCTGCTTATTTTGGCTATCATACTTTTTTTCCTCACCAAGTGGGTTTGGGTTATTAATTGAAATCTCTATGAATTTAAATATCTACACTATAACCACAACAATGATATTGCATCAATTACATCCACAGTGAGCACAAAATATTGAAGATGAGATTTTAATTCTGCTGGGGAGCAAAAATGGAAGAATCTACGTAGGACTGGGATTTGATATTTGTAAATAACATTTTTACATGTTTCCAAAAAGGACAATCATATTTGATTATTGTTGTTTGTATGAGGTCCATGACTGTAAGCAAATCACAAATAACATATTTTTCATCCCAATTACTCAAACTAACCCAGCTAAAATAGTTGTAGTATGCTTTGGGAAAGGTGGCTTTCATCCTCGTTCTCATCTTCATTTTTTTATTCCCCACTTATCCTGAGTGCTGCCTTTGCACACACCCTTCAAAAAACATTTCACTATGTAAAAGCAGTTGCCAGTCAGATTCTGCCCTCATCCAGATCTACTTGGTTACTCTTCCTTGCTAGCTCAGCAACTGCCTTATCAGATGAAGGATTGCTCAAATTAGCATCCGGTTTACCCCACCAGTTGAGCATTTGCTTTAGAAACTTTCAGCTGTATATTTCCAACATACCACATTCTGAGATAAGCAGTCTAATAAGTTCAATAAAGATTGGTATGTTTGCTACATTTATGTCCTATTCCTCTTTCAGGAAAACTAGGGAAGGACACATGTTTTTATTTCTCTCATTTTATCCCAACTACAACCTAGAGAAGTAGACTAAACTATGTGTGTGAGCCAGGCCCAAGGTTATCCACTAAGCTTCATAACTCAAAATTTTTCTCCTGCACTTGCATCTAACTGGCATCTGTGCTAATTCTTGTTAAACTTGTGTCCCAATAATTTACTCAATCCTATACAAAAAATAAAGTTGCTCTATTATATTTGGTCAAAGGTCCCTTTAGCTCAGCTTTCATTGTCCAACAGTGAATAGTCCAATGTCCCTGAAACATCGCAAGCAAGGGTAAATTGCTCTCCCTATTTCTTTCCTGTTTTCAGAAATGCAGTGCTCCTGATCTTGGAGGCTTTATTGAAAAATGTTGCTTAGTAGCTGCTCCTCCAAAAATATAATTATATTTTAATCAAGTCTCTTAGCAAACAATTATTTTCTTCCCCAATCCCTTTGCTTCTTTAATGCCCGGCAGTGATTCTCCCTTGCACCCCACATCTGCTTATCCACCCCGTTTCTTACCTTACTCCACCCCTGCCTATCTCCCATAGCAGTCCCTGTCCCTATTTTACCTTCCTCAAATTATTGTTCTCCCTCACCTCATTTACTTACCTCCGCACACGGGGAAGGAAAAGGAAGAGAAGTCTCACAACCGATCACCTCCCCCTTGATGGCCCGTGGCTGCTCCCCGGGCGGCCTGCCGGGCCCCAGGCGAAGCAGCCATTCCCTCTCTTCACCGGGCCCCAGCTCAGCGCAAGGCGGAAAAGACGGACCGATGGATAGGTCAGTCCGGCCTAGCGCACCCACCTCCTTTTCTTTTACAGCGGTTCCAACACTGGCGGTAGCAATAGGGAAGGGAAAGGGAGGGGGGGGGGCACCTTGTGCAATAAACACTCAACCGAACTTGCTGGTAACGGGGCGGGCACAGGAGGAAGGCACACACAAAAAAGAAATTGGTAGAAGGGCGCCCAATGGAGTAATTCTTGGGGAATCGGGGAGGAAGCGACCAATCGACGTGGTTTCTGTCTCCTCTTCTCCTCCCAGTCTCGTTGTCATTCAAGTTTGTTCGCGATGAGTCGCTGCTTGCTGGTACATTGTTACATTTAATGTAGAAGGTCAGAATTTTCCGGGGCTGTGGGGAAGGGAAGACTGGAGATGAGGAGAGGGACAAAAAGCCCCCCCCCCCCCCCCCCCCCCCNCCCCCCCCCCCCCCGCACGCACATACACTTAAAACTCAAAACTGGTGGGTATACCTACTCGCACTCGCGTCCTTGAGTTGATGAACTCACTCTTAGCCCTCGCTCCTGAGCCCCCAGACCCTAACTTTGGAAAACAAATGCAAAACATGCTACCGAGCCAGGGCGAAGGAGTTGCCTACAGTCCAACACTCCGCCCAATTCTTTCCCAGATATTCAAGTCTGGGATCCATGTATTTAAAAGAGGCGAAAAATAATATCTCCTGACTAATTCCAGCAGCCTCCTTCCGATTCGATGCTACCCAGAATTCTCAGACTTGTGGGATTTTTCCACTCTTCTAGAAAGGAGCGTGAAAAAAATACACCAAACTAGGATTTCCAGATTTGAATTCTCACTTCTTTTCCCACCGCGAAAATTAAGCACTGTTTGTCCTCTCAAAATCTGCTTGCCCAGCTCAGCCTACATCCCAAGGTCCAGCGATGCAATTACAGTACAAATTCAGGTTTAAAAAATGCAAGTCCCGAGTTAAAATTGAGGGGGGCGGGATACACATGATATATGTGATTTTAACAGATATATTAACAGATCGCTTCTTGAAGAATTTTCGGTTAAAAGGAATAAAAGCTTGAGAGTCTAGCTTTTAATGTAAGCTAAAATAGTTCAGTATATCAAAGTGTAAGTGATGTCAATGTGTAATGTACTTGTATCATTTCAAGGAGCATGATCTTCAGTTATGAGCTGATGTTTATTTTCCTTTCTTTGTTTTATTTCTGATTTCTATTTATTTAGGCCAAATGACAGAGTTGAAGAATTTTAAAATACTTGTCACATTCAAATTAGTTCTGTTTCTTAAATCTTTCATGTTTAAAAAGTGTCTTCCTGTTCCTGCATAGAGATTAAAGGTTTATCTTAAATGAGTATTATATTTATTGTATTTATTCCTTTGTGTCAATTTGTTGTCCTGTCACATGGAAAAAAGAGTCTCTAGTTTACCAGTAGGTAATGTTCAAAACTGCTTACAAATAATTTATTTAAACATTAATCTGCCCAAGCAACCTCATAAATCCCATTATTAAACATTTAGTTGCAAGTAACAGTATTGAATGTTATAAAACACAAAAATACCAACATTATGGTATTATGATAGAAATGATAAATAAAGGATACAGAATCTATAGCATTCCAAAACTCCAGTCTACATTCACATTAATATGTGCAACATGTGTTTATATACGTACATACACATCTAAACAAAATATGTATATATATCTGCAAAATATCTTTGTGCTTACTTGCTAACATGCAATTAGGAAGAGTATAGAAAGAAAGGGAATCTGAAATGAGTGAGACCAAGGTCTAAATGTTGAATTCTACTTCAATCCTCGGGATATGCATTAATGAATAGATGGTATATTATTCCTTTGCAATAAAATATTTACTTGAGTTTATGTTATATTTCATGCAGCTATAAATGGAAAATCAGTGTATAATGTGAAAGACAATTACCTCAGTGCAGCTAACTTCCTGCCAGTCCCTATGCCAGTCTTGTCAATTTATCTAATTATAGTTGTAGAAGATAATAAAGGGTTAGTCCAGATGTACTGGAATGAGCCTTAACTTAAGGAGAGATGTTAACCCATCCAAAATCACAATCTGTATCCTCAAAACAAACTCATATCTCCACTAATAATAGATCCTAAGATCTGACCTTATATACTCTCAAGATTTTTCGTCTGTTCAATTGTGTCTTATTCTTGGAGACTGCATTGACAAGTGGCAAGGTTTTTCAGAAGTTGTTTGTTATTGCTTTCCTCCAAGGCTTATAGGAAGTAATTGGGCCAAAACCCAGAACAATGCACTGGATATCTAAATGATGTTTCTTAGAGTTTTTAAGGAGGCTAGGCTAAAAAGGGGAATTTTGTGTTGAAATCAGTTCATCTGATGAGCTTCCAGGTTGAAAGATTAGGAAAAAGTAGCAAACTTCAACTCCTAGAATTCCTCAGCCAGCTTCACTGAAGTCCACAAGTTTTAAAAGTTGCCAAGGTTGGAGACCCCTGTTCTAATTGGTCACTGAATACTAGTGTACTTACTAAATGATTGGTTAAATCTTCTTACCTTACTCCCTTCTGATTTTTGAAATGGCATCAGCTACCTGGAAACCAATGTATAATCAGGACAACGATGGGGTGGTGGTAAGTTTTAACAAGTGGCTCCCCCCTTTTTTCCTGCTTTATGTATGTGACAAAGCAGGCCAATCAAATTGTCAAGTTCACAAACAGGATTGGGGAAGCCCCTGCTTTCAGGAGAATAAGCCTTTTTCAAACTTGGCATCTTCAAAACCCTACATCCTCCTGCTTCACACAATCTTAGGTTTCAAAACAATGCTCCAGCTTTGTTTGCAGGTAACAGAATCATGATGGTGAAAGAAGTTCATGGGAACTGGAATGAGAGTATAGAGTCACATCAGATTGAAGTGATTATAGAGCTGATCCTGGTCCATATGGTCAGTGATTGGGTTTCTACAGTATGGCTCATCAGATTTGATACATCTTCAAACTGCTACTGGTTGCTGTTGTCTTAAGAGTAAAACATGATGACTGGTTTGAGGCTATGCTTAATACACAGACTGAAGAAGATGAACATGGCAAAGTAAAGTTATTGCCAAGGATTATTTGTATGGTGGTTAGAACTGAGTGGGAAAAGGTCCCTCATGTTTAAATAACTTGTTAATATGTGGAAATAGAATGTACTAAACAAGTATATTAATTTTTTTATGTTTAATATATCATTGTTAATTTGATAATGTGGAGGTTATGTTTCTTATTGTTTGTTTTCATGTAATTACAGAGGCAAACAAAGATGTGTATGTGTAGATGTATGTGTGTGAGTGGATAAATTGGTAAAATAGTTGTCCATTTTACTGATAATGTTTAAATATGTAAGCTATTATTTGAGACAGATACCATCTATGCATCAATGTCATATTTTAAAATACTTTTTATACTCTTAATATCATATTTGGTTTAGAATTAGATAATTTTTTCATGTAATTTCCTGAAAATAATCAAATTCAAATGCAATATTAAAAAAAAGTAATTTGCAGTTGGAACTAATGAATTGGGTTCATGTGACATATCTAATATGATTAAATTAATCTATTTCTGGATGACCATTTTATATTGAATTATAAACTGACCAGCCATTTACACAATATGATATGCTTGATTGTTTTTTGCCAGATTTTTAATTATGCATATTATGTTGGAAGACGCTTGATTGTTTCATATATAAATGCCAGTCATATTTCAGGTAGTTTTCAATTTACAACAGTTCATTTAGTGACTGTTCAAATTTATAATGGCACTGAAAAAAGTGACTTATGACCATTTTTCATAATTATGACCATTGCAGTTTCTTTCCCCATGGTCACGTGATCAAAATTCAGATGTTTGGCAACAGACTTATATTTGCAACCATTGCGGTGTCCCAGTTCATGTGATCCCCATTTGCGACCTTCTGACAAGCAAAGTCAATGGGGAAGAAAAAATCATTTAACAACCCTGTTATTAAATTAACAATTGCAGTAATTCACTTAACAAATATGACAAGAAGGGTCATAAAATAGGGCAAAATTCATACAACAAATGTCTCCCTTGGCAACAGAAATTTTGGGCTCAGTTGTGGCTGTAGGTTGAGGACTACCTTTCATTCTGTCAAATTAGATTACCATCAATTAGATTTTAATACAATCTTTCTCTTTTTTTAGTTTCATACACATATCTTCCTCTTTTTTCATCCTGTCCTGTCCTGTCTTGTCCTCCTTTACCGTTTAGTACTTTTAAATTCCAAGTGTTAGTTTTTCAAATATATAACATAGTCATCAACAGGCGGATCTATGGATACCTTACTTCCCACCCTTTTCACTTTAAAAATCAATATTTTGATAGGGTGTCCTTGAAAGTAAATCATTATGAAAAGAAATCAGGCCTGAATCTGCAGCACAATTAACTACAGCAATGCTTACTTAAAAGTAAATCTAATTGAACTAATTTAATAAAACTCCCAGGTACATTAGTATGGAACTGCATGTTCTCAAATGAAATGTTTTAGAATGTTTATTTTAGCAATAAAACCTGAGATTGAGGTTTTATTATTTCTCTAGGCTTGCCCAATAAATCCAAGATAATATGAAAGATGATTTAAACATTTCTCTAAAACTAATGTTTTGATACTCATATTCATTCTTATTCTTTTTTATCTCAAACTATGTTTTACTTCTGCCTAAGCATTATTCTTCTTTGAATACACACCTTTTGCAGTATCAAAATTACCCATGTAGAAACACTTGTTTATTTCCAGTGTTGGCCTCATCACCAGCCGTTGGACTCTGCTTTCAAAATCGTTCTTTCTGGTAACGGTTGCTAGGCAGCCAAATGAAGGTCTGTTATAAGGAGCATTATTTTAAATGATGCTTCAGTTGATATGATTCTCAATTGTCTGTCTTTCCATTGGTTGCTATCCTAGTGCACATAACATTTCCCCCCTCTAACAAAACTAGTTCATATGAGTCGTGCCAAAATAGATTTATTCAAAAAATCCAACAGTAAAACCATTGAAAAAGTGCTTGAAGAGATCGTGGGCACCTCTTTATGAGATGGTCAATCAACTGTTGTGGATATTTAAATTAAATTCCTGCCCTGAACATGTTGGACACAGCAATCCAAAGAATTTTTTTCAATGCTAAGTTTCTTTTTTCCCCTTTTGTGCCTGTAAGTTAGTTTTTGACTTTTGGCAACTAACTGGACATGTACTTGATGCTTTCTTGGCAAGATTTCAGAAGTGATTTGCCATTGTCTCCTTAGGGCGGAGATTACTGACCCAAAATCACTGGCTTTTTGATTAAAAAAGCTCATGGTGTTCTGGTTTCTGCCAGATGCCTTAATCTTTACATCAGACTGGTGCTATGAGGTGAGGTGGGCGGCAATTTTTTAAAATAAACAAATAAAAAATAAATTTCTCTTAATCAGGGATAGCTTCCATTTGCTAACCCTGTCCTGATGCATTACTTCAGAAGATACCTTTTCAAAAGCTCTAATCTATTGTTCATTGCCTTGGTATTCATAGGAATGAATGTTGAATTAGAATATTATTATTAATAACAATCTATTTTTCCAAATAATTGTCTTGCATAGTTTATCAAGGCTGAAACTTGTTATATTATGGAAGAATCAATATTTAAAGAACAATAACTGTACTTTGAATTAAGCCAGATAGGATTTCTCACTGAACTTTAATGATCTGTCATCTTCAGTGAGGTTAAACTGTCAGACATCTCCTCTGTACCATATATACCAATTTATAATCATTGTGTCCATGGCAACATGCTCACGGTCATATGATAAAAATTATGATGTTGGCAACTGGTTCATATTTATGATGGTTGCAATATCTCAGGGTCATGTGATCACCTTTTGCGACCTTCTGACAAACGAAGACAATGGAGATTCTCTTAATAACCATGTCACTAATTTAACAATTGCAGTGATTCACTTAACAATGGTGGCAAGGAAGGTCAAAAAACAGCATGGAAATTGTTATCTTCAATAGCCATATGCAGAAGAAGGAAAAGGAATAGTTAACAGATACTGAGAGGGAGGGGAGAAAGACCAAACAGTCTTTCTTTCCTGCAGTTATTTTTTTAATCTTTGAAATAATGATAAGATAAAAAGGCTTTCAATTTTGCATTTTAGGGAAGTTCCACAGTTTAAATCTATTTGGACTTGAGGGTAAATCCTCGTGAAGTTGATGCAAATAGTACAAGATAATAAGGAAATTAAATGATCTTTGGTTTTCCATGTTTGATTTATCAAATGAAATTAAAAATATTTTTGACATTTTAAAAATATTTAAATAGGAAAAGTATATTTTCATGAGGACCTCCATTTGGAATATCACATTGGTAACAGTGCAAAAATGCAGAGTTCTACCTTCTTACCATGCAAAGGATTCTTTCCTTTCCCCATAATACATTTTTATTTTAAAAAGATATTGCTATTATAGGAATTTTACTTTAAAAACAAGATTTTTCTTTTTAATTTTACTTAAAAACACACCTACTAAAATGAAACAACTGGTATATTCAGCAACATCTAACTGAATTTCTCAATTTAAAGGACAGAATGAGAGAGAAGGATAGATTTTGGGATTGGAAACTGGAAGCTTCAGAAAAATGTTTGAAATAAAACATGGCTGGATTAATCCCACATAAAAGTGAGCATATTATAGCAAATCCAGAAGAGCTAATGAAAAGTAAATTATCTGTGGGGGAAACTACAGCCAGATGTGTGTACAGTAAAGGACTAAATTAGATTTCAAAGAAGTGGACATCCCACAAAGCAACAGGAAGCTGTCCCCATTCCTGTTCTTTGCTTAATGCATTGTCTGTATAACAATGAACAATGAAGTAAAACAAAAAGTATGTATGAGTGTTTTCTACAAATTATTTTGGTACACAGTGACATCTGCTGGTTTTACTCTTCACCATTGCATAGTTGATAATTAAGTTAAAGAGCACAGGATATTGTTTGAAGTGGGATGCATATTGTATCATTTCAAATGTGGAAAAAATTCTGATAGTTTAAAAAGCAAAAGTGTTTCTCTTACCCAAACAAAAATGAGAGAGAGAAGGAGAGACTGCAAATTATATGAAAAATAGTTTTCCAACCACTCAGCTTCCCTGCAAAGATACAGGTATATACCTGATAATACTTTATACAATGAAATAAATTCTGCCAAGAAACTATAGAGCGCTATTGGCATACTTACCAAAGCATTATCTGGGCTGGCTATTAAAGGCCAGGTCACATTGCCCGACGGATGCAAAACATATATAAAAAGGACACAGCGGACGAGCAAATTTTCCATCCTTTGTTATCCGCTCTCAAAAGTGCCCCAAATTT
>BHFT01038945.1:0-50001 GCA_004320025.1 Laticauda laticaudata
ATCCGTTGGGCAGTGTGACAGGGCCTTTTCTTATTTTGTTTGACTAATTTCTACCTACTACACCTAAAAAGTAAAAATTGAAAATAAAATTCAGAAATTGAAATTTGCATAACAAAGTACTGCTGTCATTGGGACAAGAAGAGGCAATGACTATTCTTTGGCAAAGAATCCTTAGCATGGAATTGCAAACTGAATATGGCAAAATATCAGAAGATATAAAATTAGGTCATATGAAGATCTATTTCAAATTAGACAAACATTTTAACCACTTACAGTCAATAAATTCTGTAGGGCTTTAATGCTGTTGCATTTTGATATCTTGCCATCAGTTATATTAGAAATACGTTTCAGAAAATTTCATGTGGAAAAAGGAATTAGTCCTTTCACTCTGGGGATATTGAATCACTAGCCTATATGTTATTCTCCTATAACTTCTACAGACACACATATGGAGCTTTTAACATCCCTCATTAGACCATTCTCTGGAACCCCAGATGAATTTTATATTAAAAAAAATCTGGCAGATAAAGAGCCAAAAATAACACACAAGCTGTCGCAAAATTTGCATTTGCAACTGTATAACTTATGTATTTTTAATGGCCAATTAATTTTAATCTGATTTTTTTTGGCTGTACTTTATAGGGTAATGCATAAAGCACTAGAGTATTATAGCATTTTCATGGCTTTTTATTATACAGTCTTTTCCCTCTTTTTTCTTTTATTTCCTTTTAACCTTATTTTATTGTATTTGAACTACTTGTCTAAATACGTATATTGGGTTTGTAACCTATAATAAAATAATTAAGTTGAACTTCCCATTCCTTTCCCCAAACTGCCTTCTTTAGTTTTTTTAATCATATTCCCTTGATATCACTAAAAATTAAAATTATGCCATCCAGATTACATTTTTTTCACAAGATTCTGTTTTGTCTGCATGTTATTCAATAGCTATGTTTATATACCATCATAACCTATCATTCCCTAATCCCATGGCATCTACATATAGTCTTTAATTCCCAGTAATCTCACCAAAGGCCACAGTACCTGGGGAATATTGGGAGGTAAAATCCACACATCTAGAAGAGATTCAGACTGAAGAAAAAAAATTAATTGTTGAATGTATCTATAATTGGTGAATTAATCCAATTAACCACATTTAACTTTGTGTGTTGCACAAATATAGTTTTAAATAAATATTAAATTAAATATAGTATCCATATTTAATCATTGAAGAGGCCCATTAGGCTTTTTATAATTGGTATCACCAAGATATAAATCATACATAATTCAGTTTCTACTTATTCTAAGCAAGCTATCAGGACACTGTGAGTTTCAGGGCCACCTTATGAAAAGATGGTTGGGTGACTTTGAGCCAGTCACTTTCTCTCAGCTCCTCACTTCACAGGGTTGTTGCAAGAAAAACAGGAGGAGAAATGAGTATTGCATATGTTCACTGTCAGAGTTATTTATAAAAATAACAAAGGCAGGATAAAATAAATAAGAATGTTCTGAGAATTGCCTGGTAGCATGCATACTAATAACTCTTGTTCAATGGAATTAATCTGAGAATTAGTGAAAGTGGAGACTTAACCTCCACTGAGTATACTTCCCCTTGAAAATATCATTTGGGTACATTTCTAGATGAGACCCAAAACATGGATGCTCAATCTTGATAAAGCCAAGCATTTAATTCAATTGCCTCCAACAATATTAATTGCAACTAGAGTGCCCCATACTTTAGCTTGATTGCATATGTATTCTTAGAATGTGCTGCTCACAAAATCACCAAGGATATAATTTTTGTGATTCATCTACTAATTTAGCCTTCCATCACTCCTATGTATGGCTTCCATTTCTGTAGAGCTGTAATTCCCAAAATCCCAATTGGGAAGAACAAACAAATGTTATCAAATACTATTCAAGTATTAGATACGATTAACGTGTGAAAACATTGATTATGAAATATAATCCATTGATCCATCAGAATCAAGTGAAGCTTCTATCATACATCCTCCATGCATAAAATAAACTATTCACAATATATTGTTACAGTATAATTCAAAATTCAGATTAACTTTTTACAGTAGACCTACAGACTAATTTTAGTTCATCAGTATGTTCCCATACAAACCAGAAAAACCATCTAGTTATTTTTACCCGATAGAAAAAATCAGATCAATAGAAAAGTCAAATCATAATTATGTTCAATTCAGGAACAAATTAAAATTACACATTATCACACAAAGAGTAGATTATGTATTTCATGGAGTCATCTTGATTAAAAGCCAGATATGGATCATTGCAGATCCTCACAGTTTGAAGAATCTTGCATTTCAGAGTGTCCCAATAATGGAAAAATATCATAAATCCTCTGAGTTTATAGAATGGATACTGCAAATAAAGACTCACAATGATGATCAAATAACAAATTGCAACCATATCCATAAGTTGTACAAGGACAATCAAGAGAATAATTTTTATATCTGCTCCTGAGGCCCAAATACCTGAATATTAGAAAGAATTAGGAGTCATGGTTATGGCAACAGTGGTTCAAAAAAGAAGTATAAAGATATGGTTTATCATCATAAACAAAAAAATCATTTTGTAAATACCCATACTTAAATCTATGTTTCTTTTTCTGAAGATATTACCCTAAATAACCAAACCATAATTTTTATGATTCTTCTTGTAATCTGACATAGCTTTAAGTGAATAAAAATAGGTAATTTCTACATTATGTTCTGCATCATAGCATTGTCAAAAATAAACAGATACATTACTTCTGTGATCTGTGGTTTTTCTGAATTTTGAATTAGAGCAGTGTAATTGTATTAAGAGTTGACAAGGATTTGTTCTTGGAACAGGTATTTTGGTATCGTGACAGCTTCAAATAGTGCTGGCATATGTCAATATAGACAATGGTTTCGGATAAGTGTCATATAGAATTGTGAAGATCTATGTGTATCTGTACTTTGGACACAATTTTCCAGCATAGGAATACAAAATATGTTATAAATGAAAACAGAAGCAGCCAGTGTTATTTTGCTGACTTTTGGATTGTTTACAATCCATGAAAATCATGATAGTTCATATTTTAGATCTTTATTTGTGATCCAGGTTTGCAAAACACCACTACATCTAGAATTGTGTTCTTTGTCCATGGAATCACATATGACCTGTGATTTGTTGATAGTATTCCTTTCTTTTGCAACAGGTAACTGTCCTCCTAAAATAGGCAAAATATAACCTGCGACTGGTATGATTATTTTTCCTATTACAGCTTCCACTTTATAATGGATTTGCTATTTAGTTTCTTATTTTATTCTACAAATTTTATAAAATGCTTTAATATATGTTTAATTATTTTAAATCATTATTTTAATTTTTATTGGAAACTATTTTAAGTTTTTTTTAAAAAAATGGGATATACATACATTTATACATATATACACAGGCACAAAGAGATATGCAGTCTGAAACTCCTATAGTACTTTTATGGAGACAGATGTGAACTGTGGTTTGACATCACGAGCAAATGTCTTCTAGTCTAGTGTATCAGTGTAAACACCATGTAAAACTTGAAGAAAATCCATTTATAATTTCCTGGATGTAATTCTTACTTTTATTGTTCTTTTCTTTTTCATATATGTAATAAACATTTTTATATCATATCATTCTACTAAATATTTAGTTCTTGCAAGTATATATCCACATAATAACTACAAAACTAAGATATAAAGATGCTTAAAATTTCTCAAATTTCAGTTCCAACAATTGTAAAGAGCCAAAAGAGAAAATATACAATCCTCATTGCAGAGGAAGAAATTCATTCCCTCAAAATATTAAAATTGTTTGAAACCTAAAATGGTGTTCTTCCAAATGCATGTAAGGTCTATAATGTGGATGATAGGGAATAATAGCTCTACTTCATGAGTTCTTTCATTTCACTCATAAATATGATTCCTTTATTTTGGTGCTTTAGGATTCCCTTCCCCCTCCGCCCGTACCCCCACATACATACTGAAATGACCTCTATAGGGTGGAGAGGAAGGAGAGCAAGGTCTGGCGAAATATTTTCCATTTCTTTCAACTGCCAAAGCACAAAAAGAAAATAAGCAAAACGTACGCTGGTTCATCTTTGCTTGCTTGTATGTAAAGTCAATGCATTCACTATTTTTAGCTTATCTCCCAATCCTCGGTCCGCTCCCCTCCCTCATAATTTCTAATTGCATTTTGGCAGGTCTGTAAAAGTGGCGTTTGCGTATTAGAATCGGCTTTAATTTGACAGGCAACTCCAGAAGGTGATTGGCTCCATAGAAGATGACGCCCTTAACAAGGTGGAGCTGGAGAAAAATGGATTTAAAAAAAGAAAGAGAGAGAGCGAAAAGGAAGTGGGGGAGGAAAAGCTCGGCTTTTGACTAAAATCTACACGAATGTCATTTTCACGCAATGATTTAGAATCCAATCCCAAAGCAATTGTCAATAAAATCCGACGGGACACAAGGAGTTACAGCCTTCCCTTCCCGCCCCGTTGTTTATAAGGCAAATGGGGCCTTGAAAAAAAAAGCTCGGTTGTTGCCAAAAATATGTCTTCCCTCAGAAGTAATCTGATGGTGTTGCAGCAGCTAGCGCTCTCCGGGTTGTAATTTTGAAATTCTCCCCTCCCTGGTTCTTTCGATACGATCTTTTGAAAGGGAGATGAAGAAAGGGGAGGTCGCAGGAGGAATTAAAATCGAGTGCGTGTGATTTGTGCTCGTTTTACAAACGCCAAACGAAGAGGATTTGTGGCAAATGTAAGCGTTTTCTCCCCTCCTCTCTCTCTCTCTCTCTCTCTTTTCCTTTCCCCTCCTCCCTCCTCGTTTGACTACAGTGTTGCAAAAGCAAAGAGCAATAAAAACATACACACATACACACTCCAGAATCGCGAAAGATAGACCCACAACCTGATGAGATTAAACAGAGAAAGCGAGACGGAGCTCTGGGAACATGTTTCCTTTTTATCAATCCCATCTAGGGAGCAGATGGGAAAAATGGGGACTTGTGAAGAAGGTCTGTAAGGTTGCCTAAGGATCCGGGAGCCGAAGAGACCGGCTGATTGGAAGAAAAAAGCAGAGAGATGGAGGCGGGGGAAGTGCGAGCTCTCTGCGGGGACTGGAGCGAGTCCACGCCCGGGGCCAGCGCTGCAGAGCTGGCGTGCATTCAACGAACGCTTCCCAGCTAAAGCAAGCCCAGGAAAGAAGAGGGGGAAAAAGGGGGAGCTCTTCTCCAAAGTCCTTCCGATCGGCAGGTAGGTTGCAGATGTAGAAGGGGACTAAAAATTCTCCCCTCAGATCGACTCCAGGATGGAGCCCCCGTTGCAAAGAAGGGCGGGTGGGCAAAGACGGATCAGGGGGAGGGGGGGAAGAAGGCACGATCCGAGGCGCCGCTGCCTACAGCCGGGGCTGGCTTTGCGGCAGTACGAGCGCATGTGAAGCTCGCCATTAGCCCGACGTTGTACTCCACCATCTGGGGCTGGAGGGGGGCGCTTTTGTTACCTTCTTGGCTCTGGCGGTGAAGCAGCGCAGCCAGGCTGGGAGGCAGGCGGCGGCGGCGGCACTACCACCACAACCAACACCCGTTGCTGCTTTTTCTGCCCAGCATCTCAATTTCCTCGGTAAGGTTAAAAAAAGGGGTTCAAACAAATTTTTCGGGACGCATATATTAAAAGAACGAAATAACATTTTGAATATTAATATTCCCTTTTTTCAAGCACATTTTATACATTCGGTATATTAATGTCACCGTATCTATCAACTGATGCTTTAAAATAGCATGTATATATATATATATTTGCAAACGCGTTTGGGGTTGCACTTTCTCCAAGGAATCCGATCGGAGCCTTGGCAGGGACAATCGAATCGGGGGCCCTTTCCTCTCTTCCGGCCGCCTTCTAGATAGGCCGCGCCGCGGCATTCGACCCATAGAAGGGCGAGATCGGAAGGCGGTGGCTGCCCCAGTCGCCGTTGAGTCGCGGCGGTGGTAGATGGAAAAACTAGGCGGTGCAAGCTGTGGCGCAGAGATCCGATCTCTTTTCCTGCTCCCGCCTGAGCTGCTTTTAGAACCAAAAGGGCGCTGCCCGGCGTGAAGGGAAAAAAGCGGTGGAAACAAGCCGTCGTCTTGTAAGCTTTTCCCCCGTCGCCTGCCCCGTGAAAGAAACCAAATGCGGCGAAGAGGCTTGGGGGTTTTTTTTTCCCGCCTTCCCACAATTGATGCACCCTTTCTTTATAAATTACGTGCAAAACATTTCGCCTCAGTTTTTACGGAATCTGCCGCGGTGGATTCCTATTGCTTTCCCTCGCTTCTACCGCGTTGGACGGTCTTGGCGAGATCGGGCACCAGAATGGCTTTTTCGACCGCCGACCGGTTGGAGCCAGCGCGAAGGGTGGTTCCATGCAGGCGAAGAGATCGGCGTCCCTGCCCTGCTCTCGACGATCAGCTTTTTCGGGGGACCCCAGTTGCGGTTGGGTGTGGAGAATCGAGTTAACGGGGTTTGAGTCGCCGATTTCCCCTGCGCCCTAGGCGCACAGGGGGAGGCGCTCCCCGGGGGTCTGGGCGCTGGTAGAGGGAAAGGAGGAGGCGGCGGCGGCGGCAGTAGCTGCCGCAGCCAGGACGTGCTGCCCTCCCTCGGCTCTGCCTGGACGCCCCCAGCCGGGCATTCATTTCTCCCTCCCGCCAGCCAACCATCCCCGCCCCCCTTCCACCAGCGGCTCCGATGGGGCTGCTGCTGCAGCGGCTCTCCGGCTCCTGCTCCTCCCCACTCGCGACTGCCGCCGCCACAACGAGGCGGGCTTGTCTCATCCTTATTAACCGCCTCAGCGAGGTTACACCGACGGAGAGAAGAGAGACGCGGAACTCGCTTGCTGCTCCCCTTTCCTCTGCAACGCGCTGGGCACTTCGGCGCCTGGCTCCCGGCCGACGAAGCGGGATCCGCTGCTTCGCGCTCTGGTACAGGGGTTTGGGGGGAACCGAAGTTCTTTCTTTAGTGGCAGGGAAAGCTTTCACCGTCCGCCCCGATCGACGGGGAACAAAGCGGGAGCTCGCCTTCCCCGCTAGATTTTCCGAAGGGGGATAAACGAACGATTTACTGTATCGAAGGCTGCCTTCTTTAGGGATCGTGGCCTGGGCTGGGATGCGAGTCTTATTTATTGAGATAAAGGAAGGGATCTTCTAGTGAAGGGAAATACTGCACTTGGGAAACGAGCTGGTTTCCTTAGGATTATTTTCGTAGGGAGGATTCCGCGGGGAACCGAGGGTGATCTGTTAACGCAAGTTGTGTGTATGTGTAGATCTTGAATAAATCCCGTAGAAATCCAGTAAAGCGAATCGGAAGGGAGCGAAATCCTGCGGAAGAAGGGAAAAGATCCTGGAATCCGTCGATCTCAATGTTCCCCCTCCCTGGAAGGTCGACTGAAGTTGGTTGGCGAGGAACGCTGGCAATGTCGAGAGCCGGCGGGGGCGAGATCGCAGCGAAACCCTGACTTTCTCGTCTTCGAGAATCAAGGCGGGGAGGCACGAAGGAACGGGGCCAGGAGGCTGGAGCCCGAGCAGGGGTTGAAAAAAAAAATGGGGTGGGAGCGAAATCAGGCAAGCGAGGTGGCGGCGGCGGCTAGATTTCCCCTTCGGTGGCGCCCGCAGGGCGTGCGGAGAGGAAGGAGGCGGGGGGAAGGAGGCGAAGCAGAAGCAGCTGCACCACCAGCTCCGTCGGTTCGGCTCGGCTCTCCCGCCTGCCTGGAGACAGGCGAAGAGGGGGAGGGTGGCAAGCAGCAGCAGCAGCCGCGCTTCTGCTGCTGCAGGAAGGCGGCAACGGAGATTGGCTGGCGACGGTGCGGCCTCTGAAGAGCTGGTGAAAGGGGAGGGAGAGAAGAGAGGTCCGCAGATCCCTCCTCTTTGCCTGGCCTGCCTCCTCTCCCGCCCGATTCGCCTTTACTCCGCCCACCTGGTGACTTCGTGCTGCATTCTCCGCTGGCTGCTCCAAGAACATCGCCGCTTTCTCATTTCTTTCGCCCGGAGATCGAGTCCGATCCCGAGCTTTTTCTCCTTTCATTCCTGCTGGCGACATCTCAGTCGCCATAATTCTGCTTTGATACCAAGGCTCTCAGTCTTTTTTTTCTTTTTCTTTTCCTTTCCTTTTCAGTTGTAATACCTGAAAGTATTATTGCTTCCGTGCTTGCCGATGGAATCTTTCCCCGAATCTCTTTCTATTCTTCTCTGATTTAACTGAGGCGGGTTTGGCTCAACCGTTCCAGTGTTCTCTGGGGCTACAGATCATGACTACGTTAGCTGGCCAAATTCCCTTGATTTTTGTGCTCCCCGACCCGGTTCCTTTACTGTAATCTGCCAACACTCCTCCACTTCTGTTTTAGTTTTCTTCCTCACCTGAAAAATGGATTCTGCTTGAAGCAGCTTTCCTCACCTGCATCATTGGCTGTGTTTTTTTCTTGGAAAGCAAATTCCACCAAACCCATTTCCTTGCTCCTAAGAATGTATTTATTTATTGAATTTGAATTGTCCCTTATGGCTAAATAAAGTACCATATCAGTTTACTGAAGAGAGAATTCTAAGCTGTTCCTGTGGCAATCTTAGGCCATCAGTAACTTCCTCAACTTATAGAAAACTTTTCAGCCATACATTGTGGGTACCTGTCTTCTCTTTCAGCTCCCACTTACTCTTGAATGTATGAGTAGCTCACAGGTTATAAGTTCAAGAATTGTTTAATTCTTGTATTAATTTCCAGGAGTTACTAACCCAAACTCCATGTGTGTGACATCAGCTCTTTTACCTCTTTGTGAAGGTAGCCTGGTAAGCAGAGATCCTTATTCCAGTTTATTTTTTTCAGGGTGAAAATTGATTGACGCCACCGTGAAGGGGGAAGACAAGGAGCTGGAAGGGGGAGACCCGGGAGGTGTCACCCTTGGGTCTGAGAGGTGGAGGATGAACGGAGAAGCAGATAGTCCAACTGATTTAGAAATGACGGCTCCCAAAAATCAAGGTGAGAAGGAGTGCTCCTGGAAAAGCTAACACTGCAGTAGAAAATTATTCAGAATCATGTTCACAGCTGCCACTTCTTGAAATATTCAACTTCATTTACTGATTTTTAAATATATTGATATTTAAATAAAATTACTTATTGATTTTTAAAGATGCTTAGCTAATTTCATTAAAAAAATATCAAACGGAGCTAAATACTGTTGCTAATAGATAATGTGGAAGAAAAGCTTTAAAAATGTATGATGCTTTGTCAGATATTTGCTATGATGACACAAGATGTAATACTATTTTGCTGGCTTTAACAGAAACTTCATCTCATTGGCCATTCTATTCTTGTCCGCATTTAGAAAACACACTGACCTTGATCGTGGTTAACCATGAATACATCTCAAGGCTGCCCACTAGCAAGTTGTTTCTGTGTTGCCTGTAATAATAGTTCATAATTTTCTTTTAAAACTTTTTATGAAATGTATTGGAACTCTAACTCCCAGAATTCCAAAGACCATGCTGACCTTAAAGGGTGTTAGATTGCTGTACCAGAACATTTGAAGAGCACTAATTTGGGAATAGGTCCTCAGAAACATATATGAAATTTTTGCATAATAAGTTTTTCCCCCCTTTTTGCTTTTCCTCCAGACCGTTGGACCCAGGAAGACATGCTGACCCTCTTGGAGTGCATGAAAAATAACCTGCCCTCCAATGATGGCAGCAAGTTCAAAACCACAGAATCCCATTTGGACTGGGACAAAGTGGCCTTCAAAGACTTCTCTGGTGATATGTGCAAGATGAAATGGATTGAGATCTCCAATGAGGTAATCAGTTGCTTTCTGAGCTCAAAGAGGACTGACCTGAAATGATGCTTTACGTATGATGATTTGCCTTGCAAATGTGCTGTATTGGTTAATTTAATTTGAGTATTTGATCCAGTAACAGTTCCAGTGTAATGGCAAGAATTACTATATGGTAAGATGAGCAGCCAATAAATTTTATAAATGGCAGAGTTTTTAGAGCTATTTACCTATGTCTCATTTATGTCTCAGGAGCTCTTTCAATAACTTATATATTCTCAAGCCTCTAAAACAATGTTTCTTTTCTTTCTCTCCTCCAATCAAGGCACCCCTATTCTTCTGTCTTTATTTGGCTCATGTGAGCTGTCTTGACTGCTTTACTGTATTTAGGCTACAATTTTGTACTGGATTGCCTGGAGAAAAGCCTGAGGCTTCCTGTTAGAATGGCAGAGGATTGCCTTGTTAAATTTGAAACTGTACAAAAATACATTGCTATTACGATAAAGATAGTGACTGATCAAATTTGACTGCATGTTGAACCATGATATAGAGCAGGGCTCAGTAAGCTAAGGAAAATTGGAGGAGCTACAACTCCATTGCTATCTTATTAGCAGGGAGTGCTAGATGGGACTGTAAAAGTTCATCAAACCTCAAAGAGTCCCATTCCCCCCACCCAACCCCAATTATATTCCATGTGGATAAGCCTCAGCAAAAATTAACCATAGATCAGATTTCCCTCTCCTCATTTTTCATTGAATGGTTAGGGAGACTGCGAAGCTGAGTTTCACTGGTTAAAAATGTGGGTTTACTGATGATTTGAATGAGGAATTATGGTTTAAAACAAATTTTAGTTCTTGTTTTCCCAGTTAACAGTACTGAATTTTCTAGAGTTGTCATTCTTAGAATTTGCAATCAGCTTTATGGTTGTGAATGTATATTGAGGACATCACTTTGGGAAAGTTTGCATTGGTTTAATTAATATATGTTATCAGCAGCTGCATGTTAGCTGTAGCACAGAATATCGATTAATAGTCCCTCCAAATTCCCAGTGTAATTATTAGACCTATCTATTGTTCAATTGGAAATGAAAGGCAGGAATACATTTCAGTTCAGTAAAACAAAAGAAAAAGAAAAGCAATTATTCCATTGGCAGGACAGTACTCTTTCTACTATTACTAATTGCTGCTTAAACTTACACAAATAACTTGACAAAAGACCCTACTTGTCAGTTGAATCATACAGCAAATAATTTATTTTGATTTATCAGTTTAAACTAGCAGCTTTCAAAAATACTCACAACACTATTCTCTTGTCTCACTTCTTACTTCACTACATCTATTTTCTATTTATTCCTGCAGGTGAGAAAGTTCCGGACTTTGACAGAATTGATAATGGATGCTGAAGAACATGTGAAAAACCCATACAAAGGCAAAAAACTGAAGGTAGGTGTTGGCTTCAAGGAGGAAATAATAATAATAACAACAATAATAAAAGAACTTTCTTTTGAATCAATTATTGCCTTCCCCCAAATGGCACAAATTGTGATTTACGTATTTCTTAAGACTCAGTTTAGCTTCCATTTTCTTTTTTCTGGTTATCCCTTATTTTAATAATGGGTTACAGGAAGTCATAATTGGTAACATATCCCACTCCTTGGATTTATCTATAATTTTCTCAGCAGAGTTTATTTACTTGTTAGATTTATATCTTCCCTTCCCTCCAGAGACTCAAGGTGGATCATGTGACACTCCTTTTTCCACCACAGTTCTGTCTGGTGTTTTGGGCTGACAGATAGTAATTGACCTAGAGTTACCCATTCTAAGCCTCCTGGGTCTTCATCAAACACCTTAACAACTGTATCCCCAACTTTGCATGTGCAGATGGATATACCTAATTGTATATTTGTATTTTAGGTGAAAGTTTTTCTAATAAATATTGATCAATTCAATTCAGGAAAATGGGAGAAAATTTACAGAGTTCCTTAGTCGGTGCATAATTCCAAATACCATATATCAACACAGTGGCTGTTTTGTATTGATTAAAACATAAGTATTAAATAGTAAATTATTAATTGTACAGTATTGGTAAAAATGGATGATTGAGAGTCACACGTTCATCAGGTGGGTAACGTGAATCCAGATCATACCACTATCGTACAGTTTTTGAATATTGTTTAATTAACTATTACAGGGTAGGAAAAGGGTTTCATTTATTTCTCAATTAAAGATAGAAACAAACACAAATGACTTTTAATAGACTTTACTCTTAGAATGTTGAAACATTGAAAATGACTTATCCCAAAGTAATGACTTATCCCCCCAAAAAAGTATTACAATTATGACAACAAGCATCTTAATTATTAAAATGGACTGAGAATCAAACTGGCTATTTTCAAATGCAAATCATAGGGAAAAAAACCAATTACATTGCTCTGGCATTTTCTCCACAATCAGATGCTGTTAGTCTTGCTCCATTATGCACATTAAAACTAGTGAGATCTCTCCTCTTCCTTGTAACAATTTGCATGGTGAATTACAACTTATGTCTCTGCACAATCCATTTTTCTAATTGTTGGACGATGAAGAGAAGGTATTTCTGCCATCTATTTGGAATGTAGCTGAATTGTTCAACATTCTGCTGAAGATATTTATGCTTTAATTCCTTGTTCAAAATCCAGAATATTGATTTGTGCAGAATGAATAAACATGATGATGGGTCTCTCTGAGGACAAGCTAAACTTGATTTGAGTAATCTTGCTACCCTAGCCAGCTCATACTGTTTCTTGTGTGGGTCTTTGCAGACATTATTACATTGTCTAACTGTAGAGTTTACAAATAATTGTCAGATGAAATCTGGATGGGGAATCTACCTTCATTCTATGTTATATTACAGAAAAGCCAAAAAAAAAAAAAAAANNNNAAAAGCCAAAAAAAAAAAAAAAAGGAAATCCTCTGTGACTTGGAAGATTGAAATTGTCGAACCAGGAAAAAAAATTGAATCTGAACAAGAAGTCCTTGATTTACGATCAGTTTGGTCAAGAATAGCTATTGCTAAGCAAGGTGCCTGTTAAGCAAGCTGCACCTAATTTTACAACTTTTTTTGCCAGGTTTTTAAGCAAATAACTCCAATTGTTAAATGAATCATTGTCATTAAGCAAAGCTGACTTCTCCCATTCAGTTTGCTGCTGAAAGGTAACTGGAACGATTGAGAATGGTGATCGTGTGTCCCAAGGATACTGCATCCTTCATAAATACATGATAATTGCCAAGCACATGAATTATGACCTTGGAGATACTGCAGTGGCCATAAGGGCAAAGGCTTGTTTTAGAAGAGAGACTTGTACTTTTCAGTTGAGTTTTCTGATGCATCATTTGAAAGACCTCCTCCTTGCACACATACACATTTCTTTTCTGTGTGCTCTCTTTCAAATCATTCTAACATATAGCAAACCATGTTGTGGATGAAACTTTTGGATAATTTTTGGGAATAAATTCTGGAAATGAACTAATGTCCAGACAGCTACATCCCTAGTGTTTTGCATACATTGCTCTGCTGGTTTTCAGCTTGATTTTTACAGCACTGTGTACCAAACAACCTTATATAGCCTAGTATATCAAACATTAAAAAACTGTAACATTTAATTAAAAAGTACAGCGGTCAGAAGAAAATATGTATTTGCTGTTTAGCTGAGGGTATTCTTTTTCCAGGTGACAAAGCTAAAACTCAAAATAAGTGTAAAGATTTTTTTTCTTTGTGATGCTGTTTCCTTTTTCTGGCCATATAGGTGGGACATACTGCCTTGAAGGTCTGAACTTGACAAAATAATTTATCTTGCAATACTTGGATTATTTAATACATATCTTATATTTTCCCACTTTTTTTAATAGTAGCGTGGGTGGCAAGTAAAATACAATATTGTAATAACTACTGATAACCACAGAAAGAAGCAGAGATTCTTTTAAAAAAACAGCCTAAAAAAAGGAAAAGTAGAAAAAAGTATTTAAAAAGATATATGTATTGTGGTGTTTTTTTTAAAGCCTTCCTATATATATAATCTTACAGCGACTATATTAGCGGCCAGTAATTAACAAATAAAGGTATCCAATAGCAGGAATCCCTAATTGGAAATAACAAAAATGAAAGTCAAATTTGGAAGACCTATTCTTATAACAAAACAGACAAAATATACTATTTTAAAACCCAAACTTCCAAAGCAATGAGCGTCCATGTGTAGAATTATAATCAATCAATGGACCCTGTGACAGCCATTATATACCAAACAAATATGATATACTTTGTAGGGATATGTTTTTAAAAAGCTACTGGCAGGAAAGATAAGGCAAATTAAGTTGTGTTATTCAGCAGTAGGCAAAGATTTTAAGTTGGCCTTGGCTCCTTCCACTTTTGCTTGTTTGAAAATGAATATGAAATAAAACCTTCGAAAATAGGAGTGTCTTCTTTTGGCCTAACAGGCAAAGCTTATCAAAAGATGCAATCAGATGTTGAATAGGCATTGATGTGCAAATATATGTGAGCAATTGGAACAAAGGCTATGTTAAATAACCTGTAAATTGCAAAGATCTCTTCCCCATTCCAAATATTTTATTGTACTTTTCCTTTGTTATACATCACACATTAATACTTTTTATTGTACAATTTTCTTGGTTATATATAGGATTTCATTATTCACAGTAACAATATACCATTTGGGTGCAAACCTTATATTCTTAATTACATACTGGTAATAAACCTTATACATACAATAGTGATAACTATTATTGTCAATATATTCATCTTCACTTATCCTTTTTATGAATTTTACATTGTATTTTTAGGCCTTCTATTCATTTTTCTCTGTCGTCCATTAATACTATCAAACAACTATAAACATCAAGTTGATATCACAATTATAGCCAATTAACTGTTGAATAATCCTAATGTTTACTTATCTTAGTTATTTATTCATTAGGCATCTATGTTTACATATCCAGATTTCTAACTTCTGCCATTATTTCTACTATAAAATAGTTCCCAAATCAAAAAACTGATCTCCCAATTTCTAATGCTATCTTAGTGCTAATTCTTGAAAGTATAGTTTCTGTGTTAAACAATATTCTGCATTTATCTCTCATCTCTTGCCTGTTTTCCTATTTGAACTCTTGTTGACTTTTTGGCATGTCTCCCATACTCCTCCGATGTAATCTTGTATCTTCTTATCTCATTCATATTCAGTCTAAGTATTTCTTCTATCTCTGTTGCTGCTTCTTTCTTTTGGATCTGCCATACACCTTTCAGTGGTATTTTCCTCACTTCATAAGTATCTTTCTGTGTATCCTCTTCTAACTATTGGTTTCTCACAGCATAGCTTTATTTCAGTTTTAACTATCTCTTTTATTTTTTTGTATTGTTTGTTGGTTTTTCCCCCCTTGTCCATTCCTCTATTCTTTCTATTTTATTTTTTATTTCCTGGACTTTCCTGTTCGTTGTTCAGTGTCTTGGTCATAGTTTTCTGGTCTCTTAATCATATCATGCATCATTTCTTTTTATCTCCCTATGGTTGGTTCCTTGTCATCATTTCCTGCATACCTTGAATAATAAGATATTTGTTCCCCCTTGCAATCCCATTTTGCCTTATTTTAGTTAATTTAAAATTTAACTCTAATCAATCAGAATCCCACTGTCCCTGTTATACCTCAATAAGACAACCAATATTAGAGCAGTTCAGACAATCCCTCTATTAGTCCCTTGACAGTTTCCACTTTGTTTCAAGACTCCAAGTTGTTTCACATACATACTGACCAGTATAAAGTAGTTATCAAGGTTCTCACAAATGTCTTCACAATCTGTCTCCAAGCATGGAATATAATCAGTTGCAGATGTTTAGTGTATCCAGCCAATCCACCCAGTTTGTAACCACTTTCCCTTCATCCACTTTTTCCAGCTTTAGTTTATCTTTTTGGCCAGCAGGTGTCACTGTTACATTCCCTCCTCCACTTTTACTGCAATCAAAATGTCTCCGAATAAGTTTGTTTTCCAATAGTTTCCCAAAGTTTTTCAAATTGAGGAGGTAGTAAGAAGTCCAGACATTTGAGACAATTTTAGTTTTCACGGAGCTAACCAATCCAATCTGTCCTTTACTTGTAAAGTTACTTTTAGCTGCAATATCTTTTCTTTCTTGACCCAATCTTACAGTCATTCCAGGTCGTTAATCGCCGCTAATTTTCTCTGTTGAGTCCCACTTTCCAAGAGGGGGGGGGTATTAGGAAAAATCCCACTGCAGAAATTAGAATAATTCTTACCCAGATTGAGCATGTTATTACAAGATCATTCCTTCATTCACTTCTGTCTCAGCTGTCTTCCCACCTTCGGTTCAGCCATGATGTCCATTCTTTCCTTTGTCTGGATCAAGGGGTTTCCTTCGGGTTAATCGAGGAGATTGCACTCTCCTCACTACCACCAAAGCATGCTCTCTACCTTCATCACCCCTCCAGAGTGACTTTCTGCTCTGTAGAGTCTCCAGGCTTGAAGAAATCAGCGGGACTTCACGGAGCTGCCACTCATCCGCACCACTTCATTGTGAAGTCAGCTGCCTTTTCCGTAAAAATCTCTGAAGTAGCAGTTTAAAGTCAGTTTTGTCATATTATATGTCAGTATTACCTGGAAGACTACAGGTTTCCTTATTTTTGTGAAAGGTTTATAGAAAACTAATTCCCCATACCCACCCCAATCTTTTTAAAAGAAAGATTGACTAGTAGCATAGTTATTAACAGGTATTAAAATTAATACCCCCCTAATTGTTACAATGTTCACTGAAGCTTCTAAAGTAATTAAATATATTGTATTTGAGATCTTTGGTTCTGTTTAAATTTGGTTTTCTTGCAAACGATTCATTATGAGACTAAGTAACATCAGTCAGACTGCGGATGTTACCTGGTATGGGAATGAAATATCTGCAAGAAAACTACCAAGCTCAGAGAATCAAGGGCTCCTCAGTTCAACCTGAGCAATAAATATTTTTCTATTAATATTTTGTATGATTTTTTTTTAAAAGGCAGAACCCCTTTATACTTTAACAAAACACTTTTTTCAATTTCTTACACTGTTGCTAATAATAAAAGTTAAATTCAAGATTCTAGTTATGCCTTTAGGTTTATAGTGCTGCATTTTGAATGTAAAAAAAAATGTTATGCCAGGATGTTTATTTAGTTTAATATTGTTAACTGATTGGATCTTGGTCTTTCTACAGTTGGAGATGCCACATGCTTTACATGGAGGTTTTGGGCCAGTCACTTTCTCAGGCTAACTTACCTCACTATGTTCTTGTGGTAGGAAAACAGATATAGTAGAGTTACAGTACAGTACAAATACTACATATACAGTAGAGTTCATGTGTGTATTGCACTCTTGAATGAAAGGAGAGAAAGTACTGGTAATGAATAATAGTAATATCTCACAATAATAACTAGGAATTAAAGGTACAAGTTGAGGGCAAATTGTGGCAGAAAATGTAGAGTGGGCTTTCCTTGTCTTGATGCTTGTGTTGGAAAGTGATTGGGAATTCTGGGAAGTTACAATTCCAGCCCACAGAGAGATGTATGGTTGGGAAGACT
Source organism: Laticauda laticaudata (assembly GCA_004320025.1). Lineage (NCBI taxonomy): Eukaryota > Metazoa > Chordata > Lepidosauria > Squamata > Elapidae > Laticauda > Laticauda laticaudata. The sequence continues at coordinate 17,426 of BHFT01038945.1, forward strand.
GTGATAAGCTTCAATGCTGGCCTTTCTTACAAAGTTAATCTTCAGGGTAGGAACAAGTAGTTTAAAACAATAACAAACAGCAATGGCAAAATAGATAACCAATTTAATTATTTTTATGTCTCGAGAAGTAGCTCCATTTTTATGTCTCATCAGATAGAGATGCTAAGCTAAAATAAAGTTGGCATAAGATTAGTGGAGTTTCATGGTTGAATTCAGTTACATGTGTTACTTAAATATGCTATCACCTTATTCCAGATATTTGGCACAGCAAACAAATGTTATAAACAAAACAGTAAAAACTCCTATTTTTTTCCATTTTTTGTGGAAAGAGTTCATCTCAAAATATTTTTTCTTTACTTATCTCCTGCCCCTATTCAGAAGCATCCTGACTTCCCAAAAAAACCTTTGACTCCATATTTCCGTTTCTTCATGGAAAAGCGAGCAAAATATGCTAAGCTACATCCAGAGATGAGTAACCTGGACCTAACCAAGATTCTGTCAAAAAAATATAAGGAACTTCCTGAAAAGAAAAAGGTGAGCAGTACATACTTAGAATGTGGTGAGGAATATCAGGAATGGCATAATTCCGAAAGCAGTTTTGCCTACCAACAGCAAGCCCCTTTTTATTGGTGCTTCTAGCAAAACCAGACAAAAGCAAAAAAAAAAAAAAGGAAACGAATGAGAGAGGGGAAAAAAGCTATTTTTTTCCCCTTGAGGAACTTAATACCTAAGAATTATGTATTGTGTGCCTTCTGCAAAAAAGAATATTCCCTTTCTCAAGTGCTCTGTGAATGTGCTACCTTTGATAACAAACAGAAAAATGAATTTTTATAGAACAATTCTTTAGACTGTTATTTAGCTTCAAATTATTAGGAATTTGAGCTTAAAACTGGGTGCTTCCCTTGCGAAGGGCATGTTTATATGCCTTTCTCTCAAAGTAACTAAAGGAACTTGACTACTTGTCTGCTGAATTGCCACTATCTGACATTTAGTAAACAATTTTAACTTTGTATAACATGGTGAGTTCCACATTTCCAAAATCAGCTGGTATACTACTTAGTTCTTTCTGGGTGGCAGGGTTTCAAGTGTGAAATAGTTGTCTAAGCATCTCAAAAGGTGACTCTTGCCTATTAATATCGTCCTATACAGGTAGTCCTTGACACTAATTGAGCTCCAAATTATATTTGTAAGTTGTGGCAGTCATTAAATGGGTCACTACATGAATGTATTAAATGGGTCACTACATGAATACGCTTGATTTTATGACCTTTTTTACAGTGGTCATTAAGCAGATGCAGCAGTCATTAAGTGACCACTGCAGTTGTCAAATCCATTTTATCTTGTGGACATTTTTTTTTTGCTGGAAACTGGCAAAAGCTACTAAAAATTGTGGTGGTGCAGGACACTGCAAAGGGTCGTAAATGTCAACCGGTTGCCAAATGCCCATAATATAGTCACATAACCACATAGAGGAGTATGGCCATCAGAACTCTGTAGATCTGTCATAACTTCGGACACTTGCCAAAACAGAATACACATGTACAAAGAAATCCTGAAGCAGTGGTCCCCAACCTTGCTGCAGGTGAGGGGAGAGGGGATCTGTGCAGAGGCAAGCTTATGCACATACCCTCTACTTATGCAGCCCAGTTCCCAACAGGCTATGGCCTAATACAAGGATGCTGCCTGAGGGTTGGGGACCCCTGTCCTAAAAGGGAAAAATATTTTTGGCCCTATTACTACAGAGACTTCTAAAAATAGGCTGCAAAATATCTGACTTTCTGCAAAACTAAATGGGAAACAAGATAACATTCTGGTATATGCAAATGTGCCAAAACCTAGCCTTTAAGGGTCTTGCTAGCTAGAGGCAAAGATTGCTGAGTAGAGGAGCATTTCAAATTTTTACAGTTCTTAGCTCTGAGCTAAGAAGAGCCCAAGATGCTTTAGTTCTGCATGCTAAGAAATTGAACTTCTCATGTCATTTCCAGAGATAAAGAATAGCCCCATGGAAGACTTGATGGGCATCTTGTGCAAACACACACGCGCACCAAGTATCTGCAATTTCAGAACATAGAATTAGGAAATAGATATTCAATATAATAGCACTCAGACTTACATACCACTTCACAGTGCTTTGTAGCCTCTCTAAGTGACTTACAGAGTCAGTATATTGTCCCTAACAATCTGGATCCTCATTTTACTGACCTCGAAAGAATGGAAGGCTGAGTCAATCTTGAGCTGGTGAGAATCGAACTGCTGGCAGTTGGCAGATTTAACCTGAACTGCTGCATTTCAAACAACCGCTCTTAAAGACTCAAGGCAGTTCTTTCCCCAATGAGAGGGCTTGCGTATGACAGCTGGCTACCTCATATATAAATAGCAGCGGTGGAGTATTTTTCCTCTTCTCCCTGTTTTTTAGATGAAGTATATTCAGGATTTCCAACGAGAGAAACAAGATTTTGAGCGGAATCTGGCAAGATTTAGGTAAGAGATCTTAAGCAACAATGCCTTGCTTGTGTCCATGAGCACTTTAAGGCTTCTCAGCTATAGACTTCAGTTGCACACATCCAGTGGAGGTTTTCCTGAACTTTACAGTGAAAGCTGCTTTGATTAGAAGATGGCGAGGAGAGAGCAGAAAGAATAAGTACTGCTAGGTTTCTTTATAGCACAGGAACCCACTTCGCTTTTTTAAAACTAGAAATAGAATAACTAAGTCTGTAAATTTATATGTGTATAAGGCAGGTAGAATTGTCTCTGTGAACATTTTAAGCACTCATCTAATCAAATGTTGACTTAAATCAAAGATCTACCTAGGCAGCTGTTCCCAGCTTGAGATATGTTGAATCCCAAAATGTTATGCTATAATTCACTTCATTCCCAGACATATGCACATAAGTGATCATATGCACTTAGGGAAGCTGTAGACCACAACATCTGAGGAGAAAAAAAATTGAGAAAGGAAAATGTAGACCAGCCAGATTTTCTACAAGACACAATCGCTATCATCTTCCCAAAATTTGAAGAGAACTGCCTTTCCTACTGTGTAGTGTGTAATTAAAATTTTGGTTTCTAGGAGAAAAAAACCAAACAAAAACAATGGATGCAATGAGCGTTTATATCTACAGAATGTTTCTTGATAAGGGATTGGGTAGGAAATTTGTCCCGTTATCTAGCATAACAGCTGCTGGGTTGATTGCTGTTGATCATTTTGTTATCTATTTGTTTAATTTCCTCCTCTTTCTTGCTGGCATTCATTTCCAGCTGGTAGATTTGTGTGTGTGTGTCTGTATGTGTGTGAAATGTTTTTATTCAACCCAGAAACTCATATCTTCATTCTCCAGAAATGTCTGGGTAGGCAGTGGTACAGCCTTTGCCCTCAAACTTTTTACCATGTCCCCATCTTGCTCTTAAAGTGTTAGAAGGTTTCAGAATTTTGTGCCAAGGTCAAATATTGGTGTTATGTCAGAAGACCTTTCTTTGCTCATGTTTGAAGCTTGGAGGATTATGAGGGAATATTTTTTTATGGAGAGAAAATAAAATTCTCTTATGGGCAGAATGATCCTGCAGTCTGGGGATTTCTTGGCATTCAAGAGTGGGGATTGGTATATAGGGCCTTAGAGAGGTTTATATGAAAGTGTGTTTTGTTAATTCCAGTATGGTGATGCCTTACATTTTCCATCCCCTGTTATCCTGAAGGGAAGACCATCCTGATCTCATTCAGAATGCCAAGAAATCTGATATCCCAGAAAAACCCAAGACCCCCCAACAGCTCTGGTATACTCATGAGAAGAAGATCTACCTGAAAGTCCGACCCGATGTAAGTAGCTCTACCTTTATAAGTTTGAGGTGAAGGTGGCATGGGAGGCACAAATAAAGACAGCACAGAGAAAGCAGTGGAAACAGAGGGAGAGAGGGAGGTAGAAGGCTGTTTCTGAAAGGGGGGGGAGAATTAGGTATATTTTAATTTTTGATCAACTGAGGCTCTGGGTTACATTTGAGGAAAAGTAAAGGCCTTCTTGGGTTATTACATTTGGGGTTTTAATCACAAACATGAACATTTTCTTCTTATCAGAAAACTTCCATTTTGCTATATGACCCATAGTGTGTCAGATGAAAATGTTCAGCTTCATGTTTTTTTCATGTTGTTTTCTTTTATCTACAGAGGGGTCCTGCTTTTTTAAATAAATGAAGCATTCAGATAAAAGCATTTCCCCCATCTACCGCTACATCAGGAAATGATACACTCAGGAAAAGCTTTGTCTTTTGATTCTGCTGAATATGTAAAATTGATTCTGAGAGGGCTGCCAAAGCATCAAGAAAAAGCTATGAAACATAACTAAAGTTTGGGGAATATAATCTTGACAAATATTTGTTTGTTAATTAAATGCACATGCCGCTTGTCTCACTGTCAGGTGACTCTGAGCGGCTTACAACATCATAAAAGCAAAAATTGGGCCAGTGAATATAAATGGTTTACTCTAGGGTTTTATAGTTTTTTTCAGTTCCAACTGCCATTGAATGTTCAGATATTCTTCAAATAGCCTTTTTTTTTGGGGGGGGGGGTGTTGTTATTCATTCAAGTAGCCCTAAGTGCCCTTTTAAAGCATAACCAGATTTTGATTTACTTTCTCTCCTGAAACAGTAAGGTTTAAGGTCATCTAGAATAGATGATGAGCAAAATATATAAGATAAACAAATCGTTTTCATGCAGTGTATAGCTAATTCATGGAACTCATGGCTACAAGATGATGAAGATCACACATACAGCTGGCTTCAGTGCTAGATTTGTAAAGGATTCCCTCCAGAAGCTGTGGGTGCTCCATCGCTGGATGTTTTTAAGAAGAGATTGACAATCATTTATCAGAAATGGTATAGGGTCTCCTACTTGAGCAGGGAGTTGGACTAGACAACCTCCAAGATTCCTTCCAATTCTATTATTCTGTTAGAATGGTAAATAAAGTGAGGCCAAAGAGAGATCACTACAAAAAAAGCCCTGGGGGTTCACTAACTCCCGTCATTGTTGGAGGTGTAGCAGGGATACTCTTGGAAGTATGTAAAAACTGTGAGTGTGATATACTGCTCTTAGTGTTTGTAATATTTGCTTACTGTTTACGTAAGTTTCCATAATTACAGTTCTTTTATGAATGAAGACAAATATACGTGTCCTATGATAATGTTGCAGGATCTAATCTGGGTCAGTCACCGGGATCAGAGGTTTAGTCTTCCATGTTTCTTTTGATGAGAAAGAGAAGGATAGAAAGAGCAAAAACATGGGACCATTACAAATGGCCTTCATGGGACTAAAACCCTTTTTATATATATTTAAACTCCAAAATAAAGATTCTTCAGAATTCTCATTAGACTCTCTGCATATACCTTATGCAGCAGGTTATATTTTGCTTCCTTGCAGATCCAGAAAAAGACCCTTTTAAAAAAATCAGAAAGAAAATTCATCTTTCCCAAAGTTTAGTGTAATTCACTGCTGTACCACCAGGGTGGGCAGTGTCCCCTCCCCTTCCCCATTTTTTTCCATTGTACCTATTTTTTTATTTCCCCCTCTCCACCTGGGTTTTTCAGGCCACAACGAAGGAGGTGAAGGAAGCGTTGGGCAAGCAATGGTCTCAGCTCTCGGACAAAAAAAGGCTGAAATGGATTCATAAGGCTCTGGAGCAGCGGAAGGAGTATGAGGTAGGGAACACTCAACCGTTCCCCTTCATCTTCTCCCCCCTATGCTCAGCCCGGCCTTGTCGCGGCTGCCCAACCCAGCCACGCTCCGAGAGCCGATTTGTGGGTGCCACTCCCTTTTACTAAGCTGGAAGGTAGTTGCAAAGCAACACCCTCTCTGCTTCATCCAGAGTTGAAATTGGTCAGGGTCAAGTAATGGGTTCTCTTCTGCCCACCTCATCACCCTAGAGCCTAGGAAGGGCTTGTCCCCAAAACTTTCTGGCTGTATTGTGTTAACCACCCTCCGTGTTTGTTGTTTCCAGGAAATGATGCGGGATTACATACAGAAGCATCCAGAGATGAACATTGAGGAGGGGGCACCACCACGGTCCACCCTAACAAAAGCAGAGAGGCAGCTGAAGGACAAGTTTGATGGGCGACCCACCAAGCCCCCTCCGTAAGTTGGAGTGGCCATGATTGGGAAGGCTTTTTCCCTTTCTGCAGGATTTTCACATATATTTCTTAGAACTTGTAAAATATGGGGATCTTCTTTACATTTAATGTGGCAAAAGGAACTTGGAGGTGAACTGAAAAGGCTCAAATCCCTGTCAGAGCACATCACATACTAGCTCTGTTCATTCCACACATTTAACTAGCGTCACATACTAGCTCTGTTCATTCCACACATTTAACTAGGTCATTTAGTATATTAACTGCTATTTTTGACAATGCTGATTAGGTTTTTGTGGTTCAGTATATTGTGCCTGCTTAATGAAGTTATAGTTAAGTGTAGTAGAAATAGTAATTGTATGTAATTGTTAACAGTATAAACTCACAGCATAAAGAAGTGAATAACAACTAAAATAATATCCATAAGAAAGACTATAGGAATAATTTGGAACAGGTTTAAATGATATGAACCTAGAACTCATTTTAATTTGAACTTTGACTGTTTCAGTTTGATCAGTAATAGTAAGTGGCATACAATGAAATGAGAACATGTAAAACCAGGTCACAAAACCATAGTTTACAAAAATAAGATAATTTTGGGCATACAACTTAACCAATAAAGATAAAAGCTTGAAAAAAAAAGATAAAAAGACCATTTCAACCTGTAATAAAAGCGTACAATGAGAAAACTTTTCAAAGTCTGGCCTCTGCAGGTAGAATATGGTATAGCACCTGGGTGTAAGTTATCTTCAAAAACAACATGGCTCCTTATTTTTCCCTCAGTTGCCAACAGAGGTCTAATGTGCTTGTTGATATCTGCAAGAAAGTAAAACTGTTGAGTTGGTGGGTACAGTGTTGTGATTCATGCCCTGCTTTTTACACAGGAGACATGTTGCATGACAACATTGTGTCAAACATTTTGCAGATTTTTCATACATACTCTACTGGCACTTACCTTCATTAAGGGGACAAAATACTTATCCTTACAGCAGTGTAGTTTGAAGAAGGCTAAAAGCCCTAGGAATTTATTTGAGCCCATGTTTATTTTCTCTAAATTATTCTCCTTCCCATTGTTTCTCATATATGATGGAGATTTTATTTACAACCCCTTGTGTATTTAAAAGGAGAACAGTTCACTATCGCTTGTCTTGTAGGATGATGAATGATATAGCATAAGATGTTCCTTTTCTTATCCTGCTGTTACTCTCAAACTATTGAGGCACTGGCTAGGCAATCCTGGAAGTTGAACTCCACACAACTTCAAATTGCTAAGGTTGAAAAACACTGGGAAAGATAAAGATTAGTTAAGGTCATCCAATTCTTCATTTCCTTCCACTGCTTTATTCTGAGGTGAGATTCTATTTGAACAAATTTGCCATATCCAAACTCTTTCGCTGTGAAGGCAAGGAGTTTTGGGGAATTCAGTCCTAGTTTGTAGGAAGGATATGTTGCTGAAGTAACACTTTCCTGCTGTGTTTCTGCAGGTTAATCCCCAGCTCTTACCTGTAGTTGTCTAGCTGTCATTTACCTCTCAGTGGTAGATCCAACTCAATGATTCCCCAAAAATCTGAGGACAATACACCTAAAAAACCAAACAAACCACCACTGCAACCTTGAGTTAGGGTGGAAAACCATCAAGTTGTGACTTTTATGCAGGCAAAGAAGCTTGTATTAAATTAATACTTTCTCTTTCTCTCTTATCTCTTTGTTAATCTGATGCTTGTGAGGGTGGATGTCACTAATTGACAAGTGGCTTCTCATGATCGGCAAATTATTTTGAAGAGCAGGGGTATGCTTGAATGTTTGGAAAGGGCTACAGATCACTATAGCTGAACTGATTTGGCAAATTGGGATGGCTTTTCTTGAGTTTGTGGGTTTTTCAGCTGTTTACTTGGATTTTTAAAAGGTATCAATATTTAGGTTTATATTAACATTTTTGTTTTTTTTACCTCAAAATCACACCACCCATTTTCTTCATTTATGGTCAGAGGTTCCAAGGTCACAGAAGAATAGCTGGAGAGTCATACATTTTTCCCCAAGCTGCAATATTAATTCCCAGTTTAAGACAAATGTGCTAAATGGGTAGTGTATTAGAAACTCTTAAGTCTTTTGAAGTGGGATTAGGAAAAAATGAATTAAAAAGGTAATATACTTAATCATGCAATGTGCTTTAGATTTTTAGCAGTTTTCTTGTTTAATTAATTAGCTGACATCTTTTTGAGCTGACATCTTTTCAAGGCTTTTGTGGGGACTTGAATGCCCCACAAGTTATGCACCTCTATTTTAAATTATTGATGAAAATCCCCACCCAAAGCGAACACATGTGGCTGAATGGCAATTTATCTCCAAGAGTTATCACAGAACTTTGTCACAGGCATTTGATTGCTATTGGTTGGTATAATGTATACCCAGTACTAATGCAATGGGACAGTATTACATAAAAGAAACTTATTATTCTAGAAATAGTTACTCACTTTACTGTGCTGAGCTGATGGCAAACATGAAAGATGTCCCAAGCACAGAACGGATGGTACTCTGCAGTCAGCAGTGGAAACTTCTTTCCCAAAAGGAAAAGGATGCCTACCACAAAAAGTGTGATCAGGTAAGTAGGGCTAGAGGAGCAAGTATTAAAAATATTTTCCAGAAGGAAAAAAAAATCCACTTCCTGATTTCTGGGTCAGCTGGCTATTCCACTGTTGATAGAGAATTGTATTTATCCACATTCAGAAATGCAATAAGATAATCCTGTTCACAGTTTTGGAAGTTTGGTCCCTTGTTCAGAAGGCAAATAAACACCTGTTTCTACAGGGGGCAAATAAACGGTATGCTACTTATGAAATATAAATTAATAAAATGTGTAAAATCTCATCAATTAGTTGGGCTAGTAATTTACCAATTCCTTGGCTAACCTGATGTTATTAAAAGGCATACTTTTGAGTGCCTCTCAATCCTCTGCCATACTTAGATTAATGTTCTTTCAATGAAAAATAGCAGAAGGGAGAAAGACATGCTGTAGAGCAAAGTGCCAGTCCTAAAGTCATCTTCTTTCAAAGAAAGTCTAAACTCTAAAAGTCTCTAAACAAAATATAGCAAGGAGCACTTGGTGACACTAAAAATCTACCTGTATCCATTCCATTTGTTCAGCTATTTTGTGCCATTTTATCCCTCATGGCAGCCATTTTGTGGAAAGACAGCCATTTTTATAAGATGCCTCAGAACATAATTCTCACTATTCCAGATAAGAGGAATCAAATCTGAGACCATTGTGGGCTCATTAATATGGAAAAATTAAATTTGTAGGAGTTCTCAAAGCAAAAGTGTAATAAACTAAAATTCAAATGCATCTCATTGCCCTCGGTCCATGGAGAAGCTATGATGATGTAGGTTACTTACTACCTGAACAACAAGTCTTGTTAGTCACTGCAAGTTTCATCTTGTTTGTAATAATACAGGAGTGTACTATTCGGGCTGCATCAGATGTGCTTAACATGTTGAGGGCTGCACCCAAAACAGGCAGAGCAGGATTTTTTTTCTCCCAAAAATTTCTTCCAGAAAAAGACTGGAGATTTTGCTGGTAATAAACTAGAAGATTCTGAGGACCACAAACATACTCCTGGTTTTCTGTGTCTGCCTTCTACTATAGGATAAAAATGAAATCCAGTCTTCTCCATAATGAAATAATTTCCTTTGGTTTGTCATAAAAACTGGGTATTTTCTCTACCCTTTTTTTTACAGTTGAATTAAATGAAACACAAATCAGTTGCTTAATTTGGCCATTTTAATATACTCTTATCACAATGTATTATTTCAGCTAATACCTATCTGACTTTAATCAGCTGATATCAGTTATGATTATCGTAGACTTCATTTCAGCTTTATTAAATTGACACAAGATTGAGAGTGGTCTTTGTTTAAACATGAGCACACTGAAATCTCAAATAGTAGTCAATTTACAATAATGGAAAGGAAGAGGACTGTGATACAGAACAGTTGATGCAAGGAATTGTTTAAGAAAAGTATGGCAGATTCTTTGCTGTGCCTTTAGAATCTCCTCCAACCATTACAGCCATAGCATCCTCTGTGAATTTCATAACTAACTATTGCAGTGTTGATGATATAGCCCTTTCTAGCCCATTTTGAATTCCCAGGAAGGGCAAAAGTCACAACAGATGACTTGATCATCCAATCAGGCTGTTCATAACTTCATTTGATATAAGCTGAAGCACACCTCAGGACAAGTCGATTGAATCTATATCTGTGGGCTTCTCTGTCTCTCTTATGTTTGTAAAATTTAAATTTAAATGTTGAATGTATTATAGCTGAGTCTCTCTTTCTGTCTCTGTCTTTCTGGGTTGAATTAGCCCATAAGGGTGTAGACACATTATTCAAAATCTCACTTTTCTCATCATCATCATCATCATCACCTAGTTGTAGTAACAGTAATTAAAGCAATAGTATTACTGTTTAATAATGATTTATTTTTGCTTTCTTTGCTTTCTGTTAGTTCAGTCATTCCATTTCACGTCATTCCTTAAATATAGATGGACCCTGCCTTTTTTAGAAATAAATTTTAAAAATAGTATTACCTCTGATACACATATCTATTTTTTTCAGAAGAGAGAGAGAGAGTGTGTGTGTGTGTGTGTGTGTAAGAGAAAAAAAACAATTGAAAACCTGACTACATAACCATCACACCTTATACTTCTCCCCTTGACTTTTAACAAATTACTATGTACAGTTTAAGTAGGATTCACTAGAAGTGGTTGGATCGTCTTCCAAGGAATTCAGTAAGTCTGCCAAATTTAAAGAAATCTCTCAAAGATACCAGGAAATTATCACAATAGTTTGCTTCCCAAGGCAGACCTGCAGAAAAAAGTAGTAATTCACAACTGAAAATACAATTAGTAGTGTGACTATGACAGGGAGGTGAAAACTGGTAGTTGTACCCTTATAAACCATTATGTGGTCTTGGGGCAATCTTCTGACTTAATTCTGTCAGATATTCCTGGCTCGGCAGGCTCATTATTGTCATGGAGAATTTGAAAAATCACAAAGCATATTGGACAAGGGAGCCTCCAGGTGAATTTCAAAGTCCTTGTATTGCCAGCTGTGGGAATCCCCCAAGCTGTTTCCCAATTAATGTATGGAATATGAAGGCTGATGGTGTTGCTGCTGCGTTAATAGAATCTTATTTTCAGTGCCCACTACTAAACATAAATATTCATAATTGGCTGAGAAGAAAGTTGAAATCAGATGGATGTCAGTCAAATCCCTGCATCCTTTCAGGATCACATTTAGAGTGGAGGTCAACTTGGCAGTAACCAACTAGGCATTTCTAGAAACTAATTTCTTACAAACTTGTAAGAATCAAGAGAATCAATTTGTTTAGAGAGGCAACTCAGGAGTGGAGCAAGGAAAAGGAAATGGGAACCATTTGACATACCCCAAAAATAATGTTATCTTCTTGCCATTTTCCTTTGTAGAAAAAGAAAGATTATGAAATTGAGCTTTTGCGTTTCCTGGAGGTGAGTATGAACCACAGCACACCAATATATATATTCAACCATCTTAATTAAATGAATTAAACTTAGAAAAAACTTGACATTGGTTAGCTCATAAACACTACAACAATTTGCTGGTTTCAATTTAGCATAGGATGGGAGAATGAGCTATTGTTTTCTTGAACTCTTCAAGATAATTTTTAATTAAAATGGGACTTTGACAAAAGCAGGTTGCTCACAAAATGACCAGCACCTGTACTGCTGTCATCCTGTTTCTTTAAGTCCTCTTCCCATTGTTGGCTATAAAAGCTGTTCTGAGAGACAGCTGGATATGGGTGTTTATGGCTGGAAGTGAAGCAATCTGAAACAGATCATTGTGTAGGAGCACTAATCACCGGGAGTAGAAGAATTCATAAGAGAGAGTAGTTGAGGTGGCGGCAATAGTAATAGAAGTGGGGAAGGATGGAGTATTACTAAGCAATGGATAATACCTGTGAATACTTATTTGTTTGCTATTTAGAACCTGTGTTATAGCCTCTTTGATGTTTGGAGCCCACTAAATTGGACATAACGTGACAGGGAACATGGTGACAGAGCTTTAATCTCCTCTGCCAAAACCAAATTTTCTTTCTTTGGCAGGGAGATATAAGTTAATAATTTGCAGTTGTGTTTATACCATTCTTATTTCTTCAAAATATTTGAGTTTGTATTTCAAAATGCAGTCTAGCGATCTCCGTGTGTTACATGCTAATCTGTATGGTTTTGGTGGATCACACTGGGTTTCTTGAAAAGCAATACTAGACAAATTTCTTCTGTATGTCGGAACCTGTCATATAAAACATCCTGAAAAAGATTGTGAATAATATACACAAAATTACATTTGTGCTTTCTGTCCTTCAGCATATTTTATAAGTTTTTCAGTGATTTTCAGAGGAGCTTCCTCATTCAAAGGCAGGGAAGAACAGGTAAAAGATTATGACAATGTAGATGCTGTATAAGTAGTTTAGTGACCACAGTTGGGACTGGCAACTCAGTCATTAAGCAAAGTGTTTACAAAGTGTTTTCCTGCAAAAGCAGGCATTGGTCACAAAGTTATTTTTTCATCACTGCCCTAACTGAATGGTCACTATCTAAAACTGTCACTAGGGTAATTGGAAAGATATCCTCAGAAGAAAATGAATAGGCAGATATAGAGATTTCTGTTGATACTGAATTTTACTGTGCAGGGAAAATGACAAATACCTTTATAACTCTTTAAAAACTGTTACTATCTTTTAGAGCCTCCCTGAAGAAGAACAACAGAGGGTTTTGGGAGAGGAAAAAATGCTGGGAATAAATAAGAAAGGTGCCACCAGCCCTGCCTCTAAGAAGTCATCACCAGATGCCAGCAAGGTGGGTGACCTACCCTTCCATTATGGATATGGACGTACTTTTACATAAAAACAATAGGATTAATTTTATCTTTAAAACAGCCTCAAGACTTCTTTTTAAATGGCTGCTGGACTTGCTTTAAAAAATTTATTACTAAACACGATGCCACCATTCCTCAAACAGTTCAGCCAACTTGGAAAAAACTTATTTGATAAATCCATCTCCTTATTAATCTAGTAACAGTTAGTTGGTTGAAATAAATATGTTTTCAGGTCTTAACAGAGGAACCTTTTTGAGATTTGGATGTATGAAATTATTGATTGATTTTTAATTATCAACATTATTATATTCAAATGCTCATCTTGAAAAAGCTTTTTTGTTTACTTTAAAGCAATTAAACAAAAAATGTTTTAACTTTTACAGCCCTGCCAATTAAAATCTGATTTCATTGGTATAAATGGCTTCCTCTTATTGATTAATGAAGTGAGATGCTAGTTGATCAATCTAATAATCGACTTTGCAGGTCTAAAATTAAATTTGTTCTTTCCATAATTCACACAAACAAAAAAGATAAATGCAAAGTTCCACAATCATGAGTCTCTTTGTCTCTTTAACAGGGAGGTTCTGAGAAACCCAAACGACCTGTTTCTGCTATGTTTATCTTCTCGGAGGAAAAGCGCAAGCAGCTGCAGGAGGAGCGACCTGAACTGTCAGAAAGTGAACTGGCCCGGTTGCTGGCGCGAATGTGGAATGATCTTTCTGAGAAAAAAAAGGTTGTTTAATCAATTATGCACATTCTCCTAATTATCTTTGGGGGTGAAGATGTTGGGGAACATAAGTTCCTGGATATCTCAGTCACATAGATTTTTTTTTTCTGCTGGCTTAGAACAAACCAGGAATTTGACCCTCATCCTCACTCTTAAAAATAGGAAAAGAAAAACATGCCAGATACTTGCAGTAAGTTCTGGGATTTTCCAGAACCATGAGCACCAAGCTCCATCGCAGTCTGGGTGCTCCTATCATTCCATCATTCAAGCATTACATCTTTTAGTATTTATGTATTTATTTTTCCCTAGTTGGGTGTTGTCTATGGAGCCAGACCTCGACAGTACCCTCATGGTGCAAAAATGGGGCCAGCCGGAGCCTATTAGGTATTCAGTAATCGGTATTTCCCATGAGAACTGTGACTATTAAACAGAGAAGTTTTGAGGCTTGGTTTAGAAGCCTTGAGAAGGGGAGTGTGTGAAACTTTGGGGAAATTGTACATGCACATTGATTGCTACTTAAAAAGTTGAGCTTGAGAGGGATTAGATGTCATTTGATGTTGTTTAGGTACAGTATATGCATCAGAGACTGGATTAAAGACAGGACTATTTATCAAACTATACACTCATTCCTAAGCTGAAAAACCTTTTTACACAAGGAAGTCCCTAGTGAACAGGAGGATGGTTTTTTAAAATTTGCTTTATTTAAGCACATATTTTTGGTCCCTTTGAGTCATTGTTAACTTTCAGCAACTGCCTGGATGAATCCCTCTATTATTTGTTCAAGACTTTGGAAATGATTTGTCTACTTGTTAGAGGAAAGATTTTGGTGGGAATAAAGCATCTGTTGTAGACTTCATTAAAATTAGCTTTGTATCCCTGTCTCCTAGAAGCACATTGGAAAAAAAGAGAAAAACGGAATGAAAATTTAAAATCTCTAGGAAACTGGATCCTAATTGGTCTAGCCCATCTCTTCAATAGACTGTATATGTTTTTTAATTATTTAATTATATCTCACTGTTTTGCTTTATAGAAGCACACATCAGTAAAACAAAAAACAAAAAAACAGAACAACTAGCAGTGATACAGATTCAACTTACAACTACGGTTGGGACCAGAATTTCTATTGCTAAGCAGGCTGGTAGTTAAATGAGTCATGTCTGATTTTACAACTTTTTTTTTTTTTTGTCACAATTGTTAAGCAGAGATGACTGCCCCCATTGACTTTNCAACTTTTTTTTTTTTTTGTCACAATTGTTAAGCAGAGATGACTGCCCCCATTGACTTTGCTTATTGGAAACCGGCTGAGAAGATTGCAAGTACCGATCATATGACTCTGAGATGCTGCAACCATCATAAATACGTGTCGGTTACCAAGCACCCAGTTCTTCTATATAAGAAGAATAAAAGCATGTGTCCATTTAAATTAGCATTACCTTTCTAGGTAGCAGTATTTTAAATAAAAGCTGTCAGTTCCTGGCTTGTCATTAGCATATTTCCAGGTTTGAATCAAAGAATGTAAAAGCAGAAAGAGAGTCTTTAGAAGATAGGAATTAGAAATGTTTTTCTTGAAGTCCAACTTTCAATCTCTTTTCCCACAGAGGATTGTAAGTGAGGCCTTACCAATTATTTATAAGTTATTTAAGTTTTTTTTTAAGTGAAGGGGGCTTTTGCTTATAAATCATTACTTTCCTTGCAGAATTTTAATTGTTGAGAAATATTTGTAAATAATCATTTCCGTATGTGTTTTTAATGCATGGTTTGTATAATTCAAGCCTCCATCCAGCTGTCTTTTTTTAAGGCACAAAGCTGTATTTTTAATTTTAAAGCATCTTCACGAATTCACCACAGTAGAGTTTAGACTTAGAATAATGGTTCTGGGTCATAAAAAAACAAATTTATCATTCCTTTTGCTCAACTCTGTCTAGAAGAGATGTTGATGTCTTGGGGAGAAGGTATTTTTTGGTAGTGGTACATTATTGGCAATCATAATCTCATTTTGATACAGCCATAGTATTTACCTAACTTGATGGAATTGTATCTGTATTATACTGTTTCCCATTAGTCTCAGTTGTTTCTAATTATCTTTAGGTTTATTATTGGATTAATGCATAGTTTACATGGAGAAATTGGGTGAGGTTTTTAAGTTCCAATCCTGCTGGGTCAAATCAACTCTGATGTTGGATTTTCCCAATACAGAAATATCCTGCTTGGATGGTTAGCCATGGTGGACTAAACCAGATAATCTGCTCTGATTTTTTCTTTTTGGAACTAGTTTAAACTACTTTAATTCCAAGTTTCTATATAACACTTAGTGAATCTTAACTCAGAGATGTTGGCTGTTCTTGCTTTTTCCTTATCTAGGCCAAATACAAAGCTCGGGAAGCTGCCCTAAAAGCTCAGACAGAGAAAAAACATGGTTCTGACAAGGAAGATCGTGGCAAACTTCCTGAGTCACCCAAGACTTCTGAGGAGATCTGGCAGCAAAGTGTTATAGGAGATTATCTTGCCCGCTTTAAGGTAAAGTCAGAAATGGACAAGCATGGCCATAATAGGAAACATCTTCATAGCCTTGAGATTTCCTCCACAACTCTCCTCCAAGATTTTATCAAGCCTGATTCTGGTTCAGTTTGATTTTGCAGTGGGGGTAGGATGAGTCTGGATCAGTGTTTTGTCAGCCTCGGCAACTTTTAAGATGTGTGGACTTCAGTTCATGGAATCCTCCAGGTAGCATTCTGGTATTGGCTAAGGTTGATAATTAATTTAGATTAACAAATAAATTATTAGTCCTGTTTAGCTGCTGGAGAAGAGTGATATTTCTCAACTAGATCGCTTTTCAACCACGCAGATTGAGCACTGAATTCTAAATTGGTCATATTAGTTGTTAGAAACAGTTTTAGACTGGAGTTTCTATATAATCTGGCAATATCTTTTAAGTGTAAAAAACATGAATTTTAAACCTTTCAAATTGGATATGCCTTGTTGCATACTTGAAACATTATTTTGAATAAGAGACAGGGTTTCCAATCTTAATGGAAATATACCAAGCTCTCAACAGCTCAAGAATGATTTTATTATTGCAGTGTATCTTGGTACAGCAATTTGAGAAGTGGTATTGCAGTTTGAAGACACAAACAACCCCCTTCCCCATTTCAGAGGAACCAGTCTGAATCCCCTTTCCTGCCCATATAGCACACTCTAGGGCAGGAGTTTATTCCTTTATTAAGCTTGTTTTTTCCAGTTTCAAATTCTCGCTTCACACATGCATGCACAAATATACATTTTCCTCCTACAACTCCTTCAAGGTGGATAATTATTGCCAGGTGCCTTATAAATAGTAGCAAGAATTTGCTGGTTGGAAGGAATGCTGGAATGATACATTAAGATGTATCATTGAAAATGAAGATGGAGAGGAAGCACAGCAAAGAAGACAGAGGTTAAGCCAGGAAAATATGCGGCGTGAGGGGAAAAAAGTAAAATTGCTAACTTAAGTGAATGGGTTGTGTGAACAGAAAGATACGAGCCTTCTGTTTTTGTTTTGAAATGGTTGGAACCATACATTTGGAATGATTCTGCAGTTTATTTAGAGTCCATAAAGTTTGATAATCCTTCCTTTATCTCAGAATGACAGGGGGAAAGCATTAAAAGCCATGGAAGCGACCTGGAATAATATGGAGAAAAAAGAAAAACTTATGTGGATTAAGAAAGCAGCGGAAGATCAAAAACGATATGAAGTATGAGGCATTAATTATACTATATTAGAGCAAGCATGCATGTATGCATTATTTCTTTAGGAATGTAGGAAACTGAGAGTTGTGATGTTCATTATTCCATTTATTAAGCAGTGATATCTGAGAGGACTTCAGAAACATATTTGGAACAACATTTTCCCTGAGATTTATCTGCCCCCCCCCCCTTGCTCTTATTAAAAGNTTTCCCTGAGATTTATCTGCCCCCCCCCCCTTGCTCTTATTAAAAGAGCCCTTAAAATCAGGGTCTTCCTCTAGGTCTCAGATTAGACTGCTCATCAGGTTGCATGTGTTGCATAGTTTTTAGAATGGGTCACCTTTTGTGCTAGATAATTGTAGTGTTTTTTTACTTGTATCATTTTTAGGATGGAATTTATTATTGTACAATGGGATTGAGCAGCTTTACAAATAAATACAGCATTAACTTTTTTGTCTTCATTAAAAATATTAATCAGGTTTCTAGCTGCAGGCAAATATGTTTGAAAATTGTTGGAAATATTTCTGTTCAGGCTGTTAAAATGGCTGAATAATATTAAGCATTACCTACCCAAATGGTTTATTTGGCCCAAAATTATAATTTTTAAGATTTTGTATTAAAGATTATGGTTTTGGGGATAAGCAGACCTAAACTATTCCTTCTTTATTGAAAACATTCAAATACTTCATTAAAAACTCAAATAGGATAAGAGAAAAAAACAATTGTATATTCGACTTTTTCCTGTTTTGTAGCGAGAACTGAGTGAGATGAGGGCACCACCATGTTCAACAAATGCTTCCAAGAAGATGAAATTCCAGGGTGAACCAAAGAAACCCCCTATGTAAGTGTTGGCTTAATAGAATACAGAAATGTGGGGTTGTCTGAATCCAGGAGAACCTTGTAGCTTGGCTGATTAGTACTTATAGAGTATTAATCCACCCTTTGGGGGTGGAATATGCTTCTTCCTATTACTTTGTTTTATTTAAAAGATACAAGTTTTCTACTCAACAAACTATTTCTTAAAGTGTTTTTTTCAAAACAACTTCAAAAAAAACTTAAGACTAAAATTGTATTGAAGTTTAGATATATTGTATACATACGCACTACTCCACCCCTGCACAATCTCATACAATCCAGCCAAACAACAGAATAAAAGGGCCTAACTATACAAAAATGTAGTAAAGCAAAATTAGAATTGTAATTTCATGAAACTTCTTAATACCCTTCATGAGATTGAAGGAAAAACATATTTAAACAGGAGTCTGGAAATTGTGGGAAAATATTGTTACATCTCACTTTATGTTCCTGTTCTAAGTTTGTAAGATTTTTGTTTAGGACATGTGGGAGGTGGGCAAATGGATGTTTTGCACACTTTCTGGGAATCATTCTACCACTGAAAGTTGCTCTTAAGTGTCAGGAAATGGAACAGATGAAACAGATGTTGCTTAGATGGAACTAAGCTTGCCATTAATTATTTATACCAAGGATCCCAGCCACTAATAATCTACATTGTTTCATTTTTTTCATCTACAAAGCCATACTTTTGATGACTTTTTAAATGAATCTAAAGTGCGATAGCCAAGAATATCTCCCAGCATTAATTCCCAACGATTATGAAATTGTTGAAAATACCTGTTCAGAATATTACTATTGCAATGAATTTGAAAATGTTAGAGTAATAGACAGATTCTTGTGTCTTTTCAGGAATGGATATCAGAAATTTTCTCAGGAGCTACTTTCAAATGGTGAACTCAACCATCTTCCTCTGAAAGAGCGAATGGTAGAGATTGGGAGCCGCTGGCAACGGATCTCTCAAAGCCAAAAGGATCAGTATAAAAAGTTGGCTGAAGAACAGCAGAAACAGTACAAAGTGCACCTGGACATGTGGCTGAAGGTGAATTCTAAAGTGGGGAAAGGAGGAGGGTAGGGGAAGTAACATATCCTTGATAAATTACAATAAAATACAGGTACAATTTTTAAAAAACCTGTGAATTTCAATGAAGTCATTATTTCTAGCTTCTATATGAAATATTGTTCTCCATTATCAATGACACACAATTATGGATCCTTTGTGACCTTTAATTCAGATTTCTCAAGTTGTCTTCATCCTCGGCTGTCCTGTTTCACTGAATGTCTTTTAATCTTAGTTATCCATCCTCATCTATTTTTTTTAAATTTTTTACAGACCTTATCACCACAAGAGAGAGCTGCCTACAAAGAGCATACCTCTAGTGTTAGTATTTTGCAAGTATTGGCGGGGGTGGTGGTGGAGATTGCATATCTGTTGTGTTGAAAAGGATGCTTCTTGAATTTTTTGCATGAAATGAAATGTAGCTTGAGCTGGAGCTCTGAAAGGAAGGTGGCATTGTCTGCCAGGCATTTTACGATTCTTATTATTCAGTAAATTATTTATAATGGAACATGAGAGGGTGAATGTTTTCAGAATTAATAGAATCTTAGGTTATGATACGCTGTCATTAGGGATAGCTATACTGAATGGAACTGTGCACCAGAATACAAGCAGAGTTTGTGACTATTGCAACTTCATTCACTTGCTACTTTTTAGTTTCCAAGCTAAGGGCTGGCATGAAGCTGATATTAGAAGATAGTTCTGGTTTTTTAAAACACTTTAGTTGCTTTGAACATTCATGCTGAAGATAAACGTAAAGTCTTGTTAGACAACAAATACATTGTTCAGATATGCATATGTTTAATTACACTTCTCAATCTGATGCCCTCTAGAGATGATAGAGGACAACTTCCATCTTCAGCAGAAATGCAGTCAGGTTGTGGAAGACCAAATAAGGCAGCATATATGCTGACTGTTTTTCACCTGCATGTTCACCTGCTACATCAGGATAGAATAAAAGTTAACAAAAAGTACTATACAGATGCTATAATGTGAGAGAATTTGGTCTGGGTACAACTGTTTCGAAATTGTTATTGAGCCAGAAATTGCTGGCTTAATAACCAAAATGAAAGAAGCAGGTGTGCAATCAATTTTTAGATATTTAAAATGAAATTCAAGAGAAATGGTGGTAGTGATATGTCAGGAATGGGCAACTCATGGTCTCCATATCCTATTTTATGGCTCTTAACAGACTTTCTGACCCTTACTGCTGAATCTTTGAACCATTCAAAGATCTTTGAATCTTTGCTGAACCATTTGGAAACAGATAAAAAATAAGATGCACCCCAAAATAGACACTTCACTATGCTAAAGGCAAAATGTCTTTCCCCAGGAGCAATCTCAATTATTTTACAGTCCTTTGTCTGTCCCAAAATATTAAAAGTAATTATTGGCCAATTCTGCAGTAAAGAATAAATGTTAGGGGAGAAATGAATTCCCTAGCAGCTAGTTGAATATTATCTTTGGGTAGAATTAGTTACACCTCCTCATTTTACCAATTTTGGCATCAGTATATGTTCAGAGGTACGTTTGAGGGTCACAGGCTATAAATCAATAAGGATGAAAGATTTAGGTAAGGGAAATTGTGCTGTGTTTAGGCTGATTTGTGAAAAGCAGTACGGTCTCCTATGTTGATTATGTCTCTTATCTTTCACTTCTATCTCATCAGAAACGTAAGAATATGGGGAAGATGCGAGGCCCAAATCCAAAAATGAAACCTTCAATGCAGTCCAAATCAGTAAGTATCTTAGCAGTGCTATGTCTATGTTATACACAGCTATTATTGCCTGGTGAGAAATTCCAAAAAAAGAATGCTGTTTTGCTGGTATTTTCAAAGTAGTAACAGAATTCTGGAAATAGTATAAAATCCAGAAGCCATTTTTTTTTCTTTGCAGAAATAAAAACAGCACAATATTTCTACAGCTGATGGATTTTCTACTAATTCTAGTGCCACGGTCCCTACAATCCAAGCTGAAGTGCTTGGCAGATCTTTAAAGAAACTGTCTTCTGAGTTTTCAAGGCAGCTATATAGTTCCAGGAAGATGGAGTGAGCCTGTGGCTGCTGTCTTCATAACTCAAAACCATATTTTCTTGGGATAAGGCAGTATTCTGCAAGAAAAGGTGTGGGACACTAGATCCAAAGCACATTTCCTATTTTGGATCTTATTACAACACTTTAAAAATTTCCCACTAATTTCCTTTCTGCCAAAATTACCCTCTGTTACAGCCATAAGAAAATTATATTTTTTGCTAAATACCTTGGAGTGCTTTCATGCTTATTTGAATTAAATTAAGCTGGATTTCATCAGTTAAGCTTAATTAAAGAAAAAACTTAAATGTTATTTTTATATTAGTCCCATTACTATAGTAATGAGAAAGTTATGACTCTCCATATATTAACCATTAACTTAAGTGTGCACAATAAGACATTCTATTTTAGAAATGGGAATATGTTTGGCTGCTTTAGATTTAATTCATTGTAGTCCTCATGAATACCTTCCTGAAAGTTGAAAACTAATTTGCTTTTGATCTACACTCTACATCCACAGGAATCTGAGGAAGAGGATGAAGATGAGGATGAGGATGAGGAGGATGAAGAAGAAGATGACGATGAGGATGAGAATGGTGATTCCTCTGAGGAGGGAGGAGACTCTTCAGATTCAAGTAGTGAAGAGGAGAGTGAAGATGGGGAAGAGGTGAGGCTTTGCTTATCCCCAAAAGCTTTAAACAACATGGCTCCTTCAAAGTACCTCAGCATGCTCTCCTTCCCTCAGGATAGAGCAGTTTCCTATTTCCAACAAAGCATCTTGGCAGTGGGAACTTCTTTTAAATGTGCTTCCACAGATATAACGAATTTAATGAATATATATTTAATGAAATATAACTGAAATATTCCAGAAAGCCATTGTTTAAAATATGGTTTATTTTTTGAAATACATTTCTCAGATACATACCCTGTAAGAGCCTAAACTGTTTTATGATGAAATTTAAAAAACAGTTACTTCACACCTTTTTTACAAACTAGCTATGAGAATGGCAGGTTTTAGGGCAGTGATTCCTTATTGGCTCAACTTTGCCTACGAATGAGTGGTCCCATTAACAAATATTTGTCAGAATAACAATGGTAGAATTTTATGAACTATAATACTTTATACTGGGTATTTGGGATAGTGCTTGTAAAATCTTAATTCATAGTGCTTTTGAGCATTGATGAGAAAGCTTTCCCTCATTACTGAGCAGCAATAGTTTGTCTCTACTATGGTTTCTAAAATGAGATAGGAGCCAGATGTTGAGACATCTGCATTGGTTTTTGGAAATGGTGAAAAATGAACAGCTGTATTCTGTCAAATGTTAAATTACAAAAATTGAGCAAATTTCTTAATTAAAACAATGAGGTTATCTTTTTTTGTGAATAGTCAAGAGATGACATACACAGGATCGCCCAACAGTGAATTTTAATAGTTCCTCTGTCCCTTTCTCAATTAAGATTGCTGCTTCCCCACTAATAATATCAAGAAAAAAACAAGTTTAATTCACCCTGGAATTACACTGGTAGCAAACCCTTTCCAGATCTAAAGAATTCTATTGACTAGGTTTTAACAACAGCACAACAAAGACGGCAAAGAGAGAGGATGGATCGTAGCACTGGCCTTTGTTAGCCAGGTTTGACCTGCAGGTTGACAGTCTGTAGCCTATGAGCTAACAATCTTTTGAAAGGGTGAATAGATACTCAGATGCTTAAAAACTGGGATTCTATGCTCCCACTTACCCTTCTGTCAGATTTACAGGAAGTGTGTTTCCTGTTCTATTTGTAGCTTCCTCCCCCACACACACACAAAAACTTTGGCTTGCTCTGTAACTCGCCTCTTCTTTTCCAGAATGAAGAAGAGGATGACGAAGAAGATGACGATGATGATGAGGACAATGAATCAGAAGGCAGCAGCAGTTCCTCATCTTCTTCAGGAGACTCTTCCGATTCGGACTCCAACTGAATTGTCTTTCATCTTCCACCTTCCTTGCTGTACTTTATTCGGTTTTGTTTTTCCGGATAATAGTAACATTGCAGCTGGAAAGCTGGGAATGGGGAAGAAACAGAGGGGGGTGGGCGGGGGGAATCACTGTGGTTTAATTCACTTCCTTTCTTCACACACCTCACATTGCATTAACGATGTGTGGGTATGGCAGAGAGGAGCAAGGGGCAGGGTACACAATAGCTGACAACCAGCTGAGGGGTGTACTTTTCCCTTTTTTATGGCTGATGATAGTGTGGGGAGAGAACTTCATTATATAATCCCTTCTCTCTCCCTCCCCTTAAATCTCTGTTTATGAGAGATGACAGGGGTCATAGCAAAATCCAGACTCCTTTAACTTCTTTTCCCCCTCTCATCTTCATCCTTCTTCCAACCCCCAGTTCTAGCCACCAGCTTGGGACTTTGTACAAATCCTTTTTTAAACAACAACATGGCAATGAGAGACATTTTCCCCTTTTTCTCCATCAACCCCAGCAAACAGCCAAGGAGAGATGGATTCTGAAAGAGCACGAACTGTGGGAATTTGCCAGTGAGCCCCATCACTCCTCATAATGGACAATCTTGCATAGTCTTGATCTTTCACATTTTAACAAAAGAAAGAGAAAGCAAACAAAGTGGCTGCAACTGCACTTAGCAATTTCCTGTGACAAACTGGATATCCAGCATTTCCTGCTGAGGGAAATGGGGGTTGGGGAGGGTCATATTTTGTGTGAGTGTGTTGCAAGAGTCAAGGGATAGAAGAGGAATTGAAGAACAGGATTTTTTTAATTTTATTTTTTTGCAAAGGGAAAATGTCTGGCATACTGTTGAAGATGGAGAGAATTTCAAGAACTTCAAGTGACTGGCTTTATTTTGCTGGAGATGGACTTTTCTGTCATTTTTCTGACCAGCGTTTGGATAAAGACCATAGTAGCCAGACCCCTTTGGGTTGATGTTGTTGTTAATATATATATTTTTTTTTACAATGAAGTGACCAATAATTGTACCAAAATGGGGCATTTTGTTGACTGTCTTTGGGAGGGGTGGTTGGTTGTGGGGATCATATGTGTCATTAGCATTTTTTAAAAAATATTTTATAAACCAAGTAAGACAACCATCTTTTTTTACAACAAAACGTTCCCTCTTTGACATTAACCTCTTTACGTGTCTTTTACCAAATGCAGAATTTAGTAGTTTTAAGATCTTGAGGAAAAATGATTTCTGTGAGACCATGTATTGAAGAAATACAAATGTATGTTTTTTTTCCAACATGTCTTGAACACACTAAGTTGAATTTTCAATTCAATTCTGGACAGAAATGTGATGTCAGGAAAAGATCAGGCGCACAATTTCTCTCTTCCTGCCCCAACCCTCTCTTTTCTTTAGCATGGCTTTTAAATATCTGTGGAAGTTCTGTAAATTAGGCTATGATTTAGGAGAAACTTAGCTAAGCATATAAATCACAAATAACCAATCCTAGGTGAAGTTAATATTTTGTATGTAGGCATTGAAATAAAACAAAGTTAAGTGATAACAGAAGTGAAAGATTCCAATCTTGGATTTCATAGGTGCATCGAATTTTAAAAAAGGGTGGAGAGCATATAAGGTAAAGGTTTGAGAATAAACTAAATCATCTCCAAAGGTTTGAGAATAAGCTCCATCTCCAAATAGCCCAATATATTTGGGGAGGGGGGATAACAGTTATTACAATCTTAATTTTCATATATCCTGCCCAGGGCTATAGGAGGTATGATTGAATCCTTGCCTTGAAAGGATTGAAACAGTAAGACTTGTATTTCACTCCTTATTCACCACTCCCATGAAAAAAAAAATCTTACCAGTTCTAGTGGTCAAAATAAGGCAAGGGGAAGGACAAATTCTGTCTTCAGTGATAAAAGAACTATAAGCCGCCCTACCAATATCCATTCCTGATTGACATGGGAACCTCATGATGGGTGTGGTTTCCGGGCCAGGTTTTCCTTGCTGCTGCCTTCCCTTATTACTATTAAAATTCAGATAATTGCTTTGTTTCTTGTAATAAGAACCAGTCTGAATCTTTTTGAAAATCAGGTCTCATTACCCTTTCTGTCTCAAATATCAGTATTGTATAGGCAGGGATTACCTATTGTCACTTGGTGAATATAAATACACTGGAAAACATAGTAAAGTAAGCAAAGGACTCTATTAGGACGTGCAAACAAAACAAATTCTACATTTCTTTCACACACATTACTCGAAGGGGACTTGACCGTATCCTAAATAAATGTGATTTAGATTGCCTGTTAAATAACCTCACCTTATAAATATGTGTTTGCCACACAAGAGGATATGCATCTTATGCACACATACTATATGTAAACAATTTGTGGTCTTCAAGTGAGTAAAGATAACCTTAAAAGTGAGCTATGTAATTAGAAGGGAAAGCTTCCAGTATTTAAAGGGCCAGTGCCTTTGTGACTGTTTTTCCTTCCTGAAAAATCTAAAGGAGATTATATTTTTGAGGACAATAATGTAATTTAACATAACATAATCCTGTCCTTTTCCAAATAAGTGAAGGAGCAACAAACATGCAACAAAAGTCAGTAAAATAAGCATCTGTGGTGAGTTTGGATTTTCTTAGGTGATCTGATGCTTTTTTTAAACTACAAGCGCTTTATGAAGGAAGTGAATTGAAAATTTACTACACTTTTAAGAATCTAAAAAAAATTTAGAAAGTAAAGCAATGTTAAAATCCAAACTTCTAAGTCATTTCAGTCACTTAAGTCTTTTAATTTTTGTATCAAGTTAAAAACAGCAATAGGATGGGTTTTGGATGCAAAGTGTCAAGAGTTGGATCAGTGAACAGCTTTCAGGATATGAAAGTTCATGTTCATATAACATTGAAGAAAATTAGCACTCGCTCCTTTCCTAGAAGTATGAATTTTTTGAGAAATATTAAAAAGGCAGAATAATATATTTCCCTGGATGGGAAGTTGAGAAACATGCTCTTGGAAAGCAGCCCCCACCTTCCTTAATAACCCACAGTAGATATCAGCACTTAAGAGATAGATAGCTCTATTCATAAGCACTTAAGAGATAGATATAGCTCTATTCATAAGCAAATTCCCTGCAGCAAGGTCTGAACAAAGATAGGATTAGCTCTCAGCCATAATAGGAATTTCCCAATATCTTTTCAGAACACAAACCCCTTCATTGCATCAGCCAAAATTCAACCAAGCTTAGCTCAGACAAACCCCCAGAATTTGTACACGGCACCATGCGAGTCTGACAATAGCCAATATAATAATCTTCCGCAGGAACAGGAAGCTCAAGTTCAAAGGCCAAGAGAAGGTATAAATACACCTCACTCTCAACTCCATGTGGTCAGCTGCCCAGAACCATTTGCTTCATGGTTCTGCTTCACCATTAAACCATATTTTCAGTCAGTCTCCCATGTTTCCAGTATCTTCTGGCTTGGAACTGTACGAGATGGATATTTCTTCCAACAACATGCTAGAAAAAAAAATCAAAACTGCATATATCATGCAGCTCTTAATTATATGGTCATAGTCTGTTTTTCCAGTTCTCGGTGTATTTGCTACATTGGAAACTGGAGTTATTAGCACTGGACATCCATCCATTAACTTTTTGAATCAATGGTTATCTACTCATTCTCAAATAAGTTAAGAGCTACTTTAACAACCTCCAATCTGCTCTTAAATTTTGCTTGCTAGTATAGGTTTAATTTGTTTAGATTAGCAAATTAGTCCTATTGAGCTGAAAGAAGGGGTTCATTTACATACAGATAGTCCTTGACTTAAAACAGTTCATTTAGTGACAGTTCGAAGGTACAATGGCACTGAAAAAAATTGTCAAGCAGTGGTAGGATTCAAATAATTTAAAACCTGGCCCAGGGCCAGGTTGGCTGTCAGAGGCGTGGCCCATCCCAGTCCTCCAGCTCCATCGCACATGAAGGATAAGCCTCCCATGACAGCCAACCTGACCCAGGGTGAACCAGTTATTAAATTACCCTCCTTGGGGAGGGTTTTTTTTCTCCCACCTGGAAGGAAGTTGAACGAAAACAAGATTTTTCGAACACATCTAATTGGTTCACTGAAGTCAACAAAAAATTAGGTATCAGTTCTGTTGAACCAGTGTGAACCGGCTGAAAACCACCTTTACTATCAGTATTTGCTTTTTAGGAAATAACAGGTAAAATTCCACACGTCTATGAAATCTATAAAATTCCACAGAATCTATGAAATCTCAACAACCACTTAAATGTTCAGGGTTTTTAGTAGCTGCTATGATGGAGCTGGAACTGAAATGACATGATGCACTAGTTGTGTTTTATGCCAAGTTGAAGTGTTCTACCCTAATGACAATTTTCATCATTCTGGGTCCAGATTTCCCACCAAAACTCTACTCAAATATGAATTAAAAGTAAGCAAACACATTTACTTCCTCAAATGTAAATTTATATGGTTATGCCGGATTGACCATCTTAAGTTGTCTTTGTATCGTCAGCTTTCCCTCTATATCACAGGTATCAAGCTCAATCATGTCATGTTTAGTTTAGCTTACTTTATTGTCATTGCACCTTGTACAACGAAATCAAACATTATCTTCAGTGCATATCATGACCATGAAAATAAACACAAATACACATCCTTCACATTCCACACATTGAACAGAAAACCTCCGACACCGCACAAACACTGCACTATATAGTAGAATTCAAAAGAGATATTGCCCTGGGATAGAAGTTGTTTTTCAGCCTATTTGTGCTTGTCTTTATTATTCTATACCGTCTGCCAGATGGTAATAGTCTAAAAAAAGGGTGTCCAGGATAAGATGGATCTTTGAGAATGTTTTGAACTTTCTTAAGACAGCAGGAGCTATAAAGCTCTTCAAAAAAGGGGAGAGGGCAACCAATGATCTTCTGGGCAGTGATGTTAACCCTCTGAAGTGGTTTCCTAGGTGCCACTGTGCAATTGGCAAACCATACAGAGGTGCAGTAAGTTAAAATGCGCTCTTTTAATCTTCTTAAAAGACAACGTTATTTGAAAAATCCAGTCTGGCTATCGACTATTGAAGCATTTTCTTAACCTATAATATACAAGAAGGAACAAACAGTTAGATATGGTGAAATATTGAATGAAAAGGGTGAACTTAAATCCATGCAAAAATTAGAGGAACAAGGTTATAAATCGATGAAATTGGTTTTCATACGTGCATACTACTAATTTCAAGTGTATGATTAAAGATTCAAACAAGAGTTTCTATATAACTGACTGATCTTAGATAGATTTTGACAGGTACTGAATGAAAAGATGATTAATTGTATGAATATTTATCAGAACTTAAACTAGAAGAACAAGGTTAATAAGAACTATGATTGTGTTGGAGAGAAGATTTTGGTATCGATTGACTTAGAGAAATGGCAAACTGTTCTCACAATTCTAAAATGACAATGTCAACAGATCAATAAAGAAAATTTGTATACAGTTTTTACAGGGCATTTTCCCCGACAAGTAGCAAGAATTTCAAGATAAATCCGAAAAATGTTGGAAATGTCATTCAGCACCTGGCTCATATATACTATGTGGTGTTGATGTGGGATGCTATAAAATATGTGACTAAAATCAATCGTGGTTGAAAAAGTGCAAAAGAACTATAGCAATTTGAAACCAGAGTAGTATTTTTTTGGAATTTACCTGAAATATACGGTAAAGACTTGAAATACATGATTGTAAAATTGTTAGACAGTACCTAGGATTGTAATTTGCTAAAAGAAGCTGGAAGAAATGAGAAAATACCATCACAGGAGGAATCATGTCAGAATAATGTGCTGGAAATGAGTAGATGACGATTGAAATTAGGACAAGACATGATCAACAATTTTATAAATTTGGGTCTATTCATATAATGTTAGGACATATACAAATATAAAATAACGAAATATGTTAGACTTTAGAAAATACTAATATAGTAAAGATGTATTATTTCCGTTGTCTATATCTACAAAATGATTTTAGGATAGATTTGGATTGATAATTAAGTGAACTGTCAAAACACAAAATTAAGTTAAATTGAATTATTTTCTCAAGCAAATGAAGAGTATAAAAGTACATCAATGTTGATTTATAATGATATTTGAATTATTTATATTTGGATTGAAAATAGAGAATTCATATACAATGTAATTGTAATTGAAGATTACAAAAATGAAGCACAAAACATTTTAAACTACTGGACACTGTTAGCAATTATATGGAAGATGGCGCTGATGTTTTTATGTTTTTATTTTTTAGGTTTGTTGTTTAAAAACCATAAAAAATTTCTATTTAATGCTCTCTATGTGCATGTTAGAAGGCAGTTTTCATTCAGTTGTTTTCAAGATAGTCTCAGGTATATACCTCTGCTGGGTTATTTACCAGGATTGCAATGTCAGGTCCTCTTGATCGGGTAACACCCAGAAAATTAAAACTTGGCGTGGCCACTTGCTCCACTCGGTCTCCATTGATAAGCAAGGGCTGGATGTCTGATCTGTTCCTTCTATAGTCCACTAAAGCTCCTTGGTCTTATTGGTGTTGAGGACCAAGTTATTGTCTCCACGCCACGAAAGCAACTGGGCCACCTCATCTTGGTAGGCAGACTCATCCCCTCACTGAGTCCCACCACTGTTGTATCATCTGCAAATTTAGAAATAGTATTACTAGCATGAGTGGGAATGCAGTCATGCACATAAAAAGTATAGAGTAAGGCAGGGGTCCCCAACCACCGGTCCCCGGATTGGTACTGGTCCGTGGATCATTTTGTACCAGGCCGCAAAGCTTGGGTGCCACCATCTTGTTTCGACGGCGCTTCCGGGTTTTTGGTTGCTTCCGGGTTTTCGTTGGAAAGTGCTTCCGGGTTTTCAGTTGGAAAGCGGCATTTGGGTGCTGAAGGAATCCTCGCGCCTTAGTTTCGTCGAGGAGGGGGGCGGCTTCGAACGAAGAGGCGTCCCGATAGCAGTGGAGTCGCACATTACTCAGGTACCGGTCCATGGAAGAATGAACAATCATGAAACCGGTCCCTGGTACAAAAAAGCTTGGGGACCACTGGAGTAAGGGACTCAACACGCAACTCTGTAATGTACCAATGTTAAGAATAAGGACTGAAGAGGTATGATTACCAAATCTAGCCCTATGTGAGCAGACAGACAGGAAATCCATAATCCAAAGGCAGATTGAAAAAGAAAGGCCAAGGTCCAGAAGTTTAGTCACTAGTCTGTGTTGAAGAATTGTGTTAAATGCAGAACTAAAATCTACAAAAAGCATCCTCACAGAGGGCCCCCCCCTGCTGTTCTAGATGGATCAGAGCAGTGTGAAGAGTGATGTTGTTTGCCTTTCAGAGCCAGGTGGGCATAGCTTGCACATGATGCATTTGGCCCGAGGGGCTGCCAGTTTGACACCCATGCCTGGGCCTATGTATTTTCCTGGTGGCCAATAACCCTTGTGTCTAATTTATAATGGTTCTAGAGAAAATGGTGGCTTAAATTGGACATCAGCTCAAAGTTATATTCAGTAAATCCCAGATTGAGATAAGAACATGTGTTGTGTTGCACTGTTGCTGTGGCTTCCTCAGTAAATTATAATTATATTCCAATTCAGCAATGTCCATTAAGCTGGTATTGGTAGAGATTGGTTTCCCTTTGTGCATCCATTGTGGTGAAAAAAATTGTCACATATATTGGGATATCATCAGATAAAATTGATCAACAATGAAGAATCTGCATTCTTTTTGCATATATAGAAATGTTCCAAGTATATTCATTTGATTCAGAAATTATCTTCTTTGTGTCTAAGTGTTCTAGAGTATGTTTTGGTCCATATTTCTCTGAATGATCTGGAAAAGTTTTAAGAGTAAATGTGTTATGGTTGTAGCAAGGACTAAGCCTCAAAAACTATTTTTTCTTAGAGATATGTAAGAGAACAAAATACTGTCTACAAGCAGGAATGTATAAAATAAATATATTTTGACTTTGAGAAACCTTTTTAGAAAAAAATTGATATATTTGATTTAAGATTATGCAATGCAGATTAATATATAATACATAAGATAGCAGTCTCTGCATTTAAATACTTCGATTAATAAAAATTGATTAATTTTTGAGAACTCTTATTGTAGTTGTAAGGTTCCAGTTAAATTCTGGAAATATTTTTAAAGTATGTTATTAGAATTAAAACTTTTAATACATTTACCTGAATAAGAATTAAATTACTAAGGACAACTATTTACTAATGCTTTAGTTAATAAAGTTGAAAGGGCAAAATATTGTTTTTATACCAAATAAATAAGGTAAGGAAAATAGAAAAATGTCTTTAAAATAGGTGTTGTCAATTATTTCTAATTCCTGCAAAATCAATGTGTTATCAATAAATTCTTGCTTTCAGAGCTTAATAAATTTAAGCTGGTGTCTACAATGTGTGCAGTTCAATATGAGTTATCATCTCATTTAATAGAAACCAGATGTGCCAGGACTTTTTGCCTGCAGTATTTACAATTTGTAGCTGAGAGATAATTTAATGTGTGGTGGCTAGCAAATTATTTGCATAATTTAAATAGGGTACCTGAGCATAGGAAATCCAGCTAACTATATGCAGTCTTTTTAGAATGTTCATAACTCAGTCATCATCATCATCATCATCATCATCATCATCATCATCATCATCATTATCATCATGTATTAGATGTCATTTCTTAAGATTTAAGATATTTCCAAAACTCAAATTGTAGTAACTGCACATCATCCAAGAGAAGAGCAGGAATGCATCTTTTCCAAAAGCCTTGGAAGGAATATACTGTGCTGGGTAATATGCAGATAATGTCACATTTTCTTTTTCTTCCTCCTCATTCATTCCTATATGAATCACATCATACAAAAACATTCTTTTGTACAATGAATCATGCATCTTTCGAATCATGCTGCTGGTATCCTATGGATTGCCAGTTTATCAACAGACTCTTCCTGCCAGTACTGTGAAATCCTTACAACCAGTTAGCTGAAGCTTAAGCCCCTGTCACACTGCACCAACGGATGCAAAGAGGATGTAAAACGTTAAAAAAAGATTGCCATTCATTGGAAAACACGATGCATCCATTGTGTACTCACTGCATACGTTTTTCATACTCTCTATCCGTCCAGCATCCGTCTACTGTG
>BHFT01038947.1:0-20403 GCA_004320025.1 Laticauda laticaudata
CAAAAAGTTTTGTGCAGCTCAAAACTTTTTGAGCGGATGAAATGTCAGTCGATGGATGCTGGACGGATAGAGAGGATAAAAAACGGACGCAGTGAGTACAGAATGGAAGCTTCGCGTTAACCAATGGATGGCAAATGTTTCTCTCCATTTTACATCCTCTTTCTATCCGTTGGTGCAGTGTGACATGGGCTTTATAGCCAAAAAATTTAGGGAAGGATTCTCTGCCTGATTACTGGATGGGCATGGTCATGATGAGCATGGCCTTGTCAGCCTCCTGTACCATGGTGGGCCACATGGGGACTCCTGGGAAGGGTGGAACAGGTGGGCAGGGCCAGCCCAGCCCACTAGCCCACAGAATCTTAGCTAGAGGCTCTTACAAATCCCTGTGAATCCCCAGCGGGCTACCCCTGATTATAGCTATAAAATATAGCTCAAGCTAAGTCTTGCTAAAGACGGAGTAGAGATTCTTGCTTTTCCACAATGAACTGGACATTGTGAAATTTCTTTTGTTTATATGCTGGTGATATAATGTTACTTTCAGTATAAAAAATTGGACTGTACAGACTCTCCAAAATTCTGTGGATAAATCCTGAGTGAATTTATAGATCTAAGTCATTTGAAATTAACTACTCTAAAATCAGGAGGAAGAACACAAGTGGCTTCTTGACTTTGGTGGCTCAGTTGTTAAAATGCAGTACTGCAAGCTACTTCTGACTGCCGGCTATCTGAAATTTGGCAGTTCAAACCTTACAAGGCTCAAGGTTGACTCAGCCTTCCATTTGACTCAGCCTTCCATCCTTCTGAAGTGGGTAAAATGAGGACCCACGAAGACCCAAAATGAGATTGTTGGGGACAAATATTCTACAAATTGCTGTAAAGCACTGTGAAATGGTGTTGTGGCCCTGATTCCCGAGCCTATGCTGTCAAAGGAAAAGGACCTGGAAAGTGAGGAGAAGGAACTGGGAATGCCTTCCTCCCCAGGACCTTCCTCTCTGGCAATGCCTCAGGTTCTATCAGACAACCGAGAGGAACAGCCTGAGATTAATCAGGAAGAAGGAATATCAGAGCAGCCCCTGACAGGGAGTAAAGAGGAAGAGTGTTGGCTCGATCCTAAGCAGCATCGTACGGAGAAACGTGAGCAGCAATGTAGGAGGCGTGGGAAGCTCAGAGAGTGAGCTGAGTCATTGAGCCACACCCCAAAGGGGATAAAAGTGGCTGTGTTTTCTCCTGAAACTTTGTATGGGACAAAGTTTAACCTTACTTCAGATTTTCTTCGTGAATGATTATTTTTGTNAATGATTATTTTTGTGGACTGCCTTGTGATTTTCTGTGAGTAAAACTTTATTTGTTATCAGTTTGGACTTGGCAGGCAGAACATGTTGGAATGCCAAGAATATTATCAGTTCCAAAGAATTAACTCTGTGAAGTCCGATCCAGCTTGCCTGCCTGTGTTTGTGTGAGTTTGTACTCTTTCATCTTTTGGGAAAGAGGAAAGGCGAGACAGAACAAGTGGTATATAAGTCTAAGTGCTATTGCTATTGTTTGACAGAAATGAACCTGAATAAGCAAATAGTTTAAATAGCTTGGTATTTAGCTTTCCCAATCATTGTCATAGCTCCCGTGCATTACAAATGCCTGAATCATGGATATGACACCCATAAAAATATCTTGCAGATACTTCTTTCCAAACAAAGACAAGTTGGCCTCACCAGCAATTAAGAACTTAAAAGAGAAAAATGATCCCCTAGTTGCTATCCTTCTGACACTGAGTCTCATGTTGTAAACTTACTTTCTGCTTGCTGGCAGATTCTGAGAAACACAGACTCTAAGTAACATAGCAAGTTCTTTTATGTAGTGACAGCAAAGAAGCTATGAAATAAAGTATTGGCAGCAACAAAATGTGCAATAAATGAGAAGTGCTAATTTGGTACAAAATTGATGTTAATGAGCAGCAGATGAGATAAAAGGCTGACTGTGATGGGATGACCGCTTTTATCTAGTTTTGTTTCAGATAGCAAAGTTATTTAGAGTTTGCTAAAGGCCCAGTCCCACTGGCCGACGGACGCAAAATGTATGCATAAAGGACACAGCAGACGAGCAAAATTTTGGGGGTGGCTCCATGCCCCGTTGTCACTCCGCTTCCAAAAAGTGGTGAAAATTTGCATAAACCACACAACAAGAAAGCAATGGAAAAGAAACGCGACGTGGGGTACTATTTAGCGGGGATGTAAAACAGATATGTTCATAGAAAGCCTAGTGGATAGAATGGATGACACCTCTGAAGGGGTTACGGGGGTAAATTGCGAAGTGGATGCCATAGCGGAATAAAGCGGATGCATCACATACGCCTAAAGAAAGAAAGGGGATTGCCGCGCGGCATGTATATCGGATGCAAAACTTTCACTGCGCATCCTTCTATTTCTGTGGCACTAACGCTGTGTAGACATTCCGGTTACCTTTTGTTTCCTCCTCTGTTCCATTTTCAGCTGCAGTGGATGTGAGTATGCGAAGATGCCCAGAGGATGCAGAGAGATATAGCAGACATTTAACGGATGAATAAACGGACATTAGAATGTTTTGTTGCTCGTATGTTTGCGGATTTATATCATACCATGGCGGAAAGTTCATCCGTTCACAAAAGTTTGGTGTATTCAAAACCTTCTTGCGCGGATGAAATCTCAGTGGAGACAATATGGCTCAACGGATTAGGCGGTCTATTGAAACACGTATGCAAATGACGTACACAAACGGATGCATAGCGTTTTCCAACAGATGGCAAGCTTTTTTTAACGTTTTGCATCCTCTTTGCATCCTTAAGTGCAGTGGCACAGGGCCTTAAAATCATAATATTGCAACAAAGTATTATTAGAAATGATTACTTTATTTTCCTCCTGCACTCACGATGGGTCTAAAGTTTGGTACAGTTAAAGCTAAAGCAAAATTTAAAATGATGGTGGCCACTTTTATGAAGCAAATAGTGATAATGTAGAAAAGAGAATTTTATAGGTATGACTTGTAATATTTTTTATGTTTCATACACCTATTTAAAGGTAAAAGGCTCATCACTTAAAATAAATCTCAATTTCATTCTTAAACATTTTCTTTTAGCATGAACAAGCAGTAGCACATGTATATTGTCTTAAACCTGGTGAATTAAGAGATTTAATTAAGATTTAATTAAAACTTTTATCGAAGCCAGAAATTTAATATTTTTTTTCTCATTCCTACATAGGCCATTTCTCCTGCTAAATAGGAGTTCCTTGTTTACTTCTAAAAAGGCAAGAATATGAGTCATTTAGATAGATGGATGGATGGCCTACATTAGATTAAAATGTATTCACTTACTAAATTTATATTACACCTTACAAAATGTTAAATGAATAAAACAGATAATACAAAATGATTAGAATTAAAAAGATCAAATAAGAAACCCAAAACCAAGAGAACAGGTTCCATGATGGTAGGGGATCTTCCCTCTATTCTGTCTGCCACCCACAATACCATGATACCTCAAGAAACCTCTCCATGTGGTCATAAAATGGATTAAAAAGAGCTGTATGGTTCCAAGCTGCTTTTAAGATATTAATTATATAAATTTCCTCAAAAATAATTTAGTAGTCTCTGCATCTGATTGACAAAAGAAAAAAAAAAGATGATTTGACCTCAGCACTGTATCTCTGTAGATAGACACTGGAATGGGACAATTTCCCACAACCAACTCACTGTGGCCACCTTGCCATGGCCAGTTCACTGCAGGACAACTTGCCTTGGTGAACTCGCCATGGAAAAACTTGCTGTAGGACAATATAACAATTCTATTTAATGATTTAAAATAAATTAACATTTATTTATTTATTATTTAGTTATTTTAATTTTTATCATTTACCATTACATTTTATTCTGTCTCTCCTTTTGTGTCCTTTCTTTAATTATTTTATTCCACTATTTCTTTGATATTAGCGTAACTCTTGTCAGCTTTGGCAAGTTATCCCAGAGCAAACTGGCCACGACAAGTTGGCTGTGGAAAGTTTGCCATGGCAAGTTGATCATGGCATTAGTTAAAATTTCAAGAAATTCATCATATAAATTGTATAATAGTAAGTGAAGGTATTAGTAATGCAAGGCTATATCAGGAGATCTTGGCTGTCATAAATAAACAAACATAGTTTTTAATGGCAATTGTATTAATGTAACCATCTTTTATTTAAAATAGATAGATAAATATCAAATTATCTTGATATAGATATTTATTTATCACTCTATTATGCTTGTCCGATAGATAAATTTTGTAAGGATAAGCATAGCATTCAAAATGTAATTGGATGAATCAATGGTTATATTTAATGTACGAATGCCATTTTGATTCTTTATTATGGCCAGATTCATGTTTGCACATCACACAAACAAGTCAGGTAATAAAAACCTAAAGGTCAGGTAATAACAAATAAAAACTGAGAAATAATGACATACGGTAATTGGATGATCTAATGTGAAAAAGAAGTAAAAACAGCCTTCTATAAGCTTTTGCAAACAGAAGGTGGTGCTGTTGATTAGCACCAGACTATAATACAGAATCTTTTATTTTTTCCAGAAAAGACACAATCAGTTTGCTATCACTGCAGTCATTCTTTATTAAACTTAAAAGATGCAACCATCTGGAACTTATTCCAGGATTTGACTTCAGTTACTTTACTGCTTAACAGTGATCCACCGAGAGCTTTAACCATGTTATTCTCCCCTTTTTAATGTGCAAATCATAGAAAACAGCCAGCAAAAATAATCAGAACAACGCAATAGACAGTGTTGTACTCCAAGAATTAAGTGATATTAAATAAATTGTTTTTTAAACAAATATTCTCCAAATTATTTCACAAGGCTAGAAGAAATTGCAGCTCAACCCTGTGAAGAATCTGTAATGTGAATTTAAGAATACTGATAGGAACAAATGGCTCCCAGGAGTAGAAATACTGGGTGGCCTAGTCTGTTTGAAGACATAGAGAAGGGTGGGGAATATGTAAGATATTCCTAGGAAATATAACTCTTTAGTCAATTCATACATTACTTAGGGGCTGTTTTTTTTTTCATTTATAGGAGTTATTTATACTCACCCAGGCACACTTTCTGAAATGTTTTTATTGAGAGATGGCAGAAATTATGGCAAAGCATCTGGGTGACTAACTCTAGAATCATGCTGTTGGTCACCAAGTAGCTCCCATGAGTGAAAAATTAACCCACAGTATAATATGTGAATCAGCCCTTCAACCGAAATGCTATTTTAATATGGTACAGCACTCCCATAAGGAAACATAGAGAATTAAAACAATGAATATACAGCAAAGCATTGTCTAGTGTTTCTGGTAGACTGGGAAGAAAGGGTACCCCAGATACCATACAATGACTAAGATATACAAACAACACTGCTAATGTAATAAAAAGCCTCTTTTGTATCTTGAAGATTTTTATTCAGGTGGGGACAACAATCTGATATTAGATGGGTCTGGACTTTAATAGACTCTGTTTGTTGGAACCTAGTCTACCTTGCATTTTTCCGGACAGAACACTGGTGATGAGGGTGGGATTGTCCTAAACGCGAGACCGACAGAAAGAAATCCGCGGCAGAAAGAAATCCAGGCGAGAAGTGATGGCTGGAAGTAATGCTCCGCCTGCACCTTTCAATCCCAACGAAGAGGATTGGGAATCATACGTAGACCGTTTCCTGATGTTCTTAGAGAGCAACGAGATGGAGGAGATCTCAGACCCCCAATGGAAGAGGGCCTTGTTCTTTCCTAACTTCATTGTGACCAACCTGTTCAAAGATGGCCAAAGCATTGGCGAAGCCAGAGATGTGAAACTAAAAATGACCTGGTCTGAGCTCCACCAAAATGCTAAAGGCCCACTAATGACTGGTAAGCTGTGCAAATCTTCATAAAACGGCAACGAATTCCTACAAAAGGGATCAAAAGGAAGGGCGAGACCTCGCTGACTTCATAGCGTCTTCGACAACTGGGGGGAGCTTGCGCGTTCTGAACTTGGATGAATCAGATGTGAAGATCAGAGCTGTCCTAGGTCTGGAGAACTCTAACTTACAAAGTAAACTACTAAATAAAACCAATATAACAGTGGCTGAAGCGATCGCAGAAGCCACAGCAGCAGAAGCCTGCGAAAAAGTCAGCGGCCACTTTATGAAAGCAGAATGAAACTCAATAATAATGATGCCGATGACCCTATCCAGAGAAAGAAGCAGTTCCCCCAACAACACATCCCGAAGACTTTTGACGGTTCATCAGAAATGGAAAGATGATGATGATGAGGTCCACCGCCTGTACGTCCAACAAAAAAAAAGGCGTGAAAAAAGGAAATTGGGCGGAATGCGGCTGGCTGCACGGGAAACCACCCTCGAGCCGATTGCAGATTCCTTGATGTTGTCCTGCCGAGCTTGGAAGAAGAGGGGACACATCGAAAAAGTACTTGTAAGGAATCGGAAAAATAACCAGTCCAAACAGATGCAGTAATTCCCCACAACAAGCTGAAATCGAAGGCAAGCCCGAGAAAAATGGAGTGCAACAAACGAACCAGCAACCGAGAAAAGACCCCGCATCAACTGTCAACTATCGGAAGCGCTCAGACGAAAAGCGGGAGAAAAGTCAAAAATCGTTTAAAAATTGAAAGTAAGCCCCCTGCGAGATGGAAGAGTCGACTCAGGATCCTTTTCTGTCAAATGGTGGTCTTGGAAACACAATCCAGCACGGCTGGTTCCAAACATCAAATTAAAAGAAAACTCCAGAAAACAAAAGTTTAATTTAAGAGACTACCAAGGAAACCGAATCCCTGTGGCAGGTCTAGGACATTTCGCGAGTTACATTACAACAGCACACTGGAAGTTCTGCCTCTAACAAATAGTACGACTGGGAACGGCCCCAGCCTCCTGGGCATCGAATGGTTTTCTCAACCCTTGGGCATCGGAATGACCGGGATGAACCCGAGTAGCCGCAAACCCAACTGGGAGAGAGGCCTGATACACGAGTTCCAGGACGTCTTTTGACGGCAAACCTTAGGCAGGTACCAGGGGACCCCCAATTTCCTTTAGTTTAGACCCAGGTATCACCTAAGAAGGGTTAAAAGCCAGACGAGTCCGCCTTTGCATTAAAACGAGCAAAAATAGATGCAATTAAACAAATTAATTGAAGGCAAGGGGTCAGAGAACCAAAATTGACCATGCCCTAGATGGGAGACACCAATAGTAACACCCTGTTAAACCTGATGAGTCGGTACGCTATCTGCGGAGAACTACAAAGGCTACCCTGAACCATGCGCTGCAGCAAAGCGGCATAACCCTGTGCCAATCGTAGCAACATTTACTGCACGTCGCGTGGGGGATGGAAATTTTTTTGCCAAGCGTTGATTTAGGCTCAAAGCATAATTCAAACAGCTTCCAGTGACCCAATAACAGGCCAAGGCACAGAGAATAGTAAACCACAGAGGGGCATTCAAAATGTACGAACTTCCATTTGGAGTAAGCGTTGCCCCAGGCATTTTTCGCAAAGCCTGCATGGAACGCCTATTAAATCGGAATTAAATGGGGGTCGTTCCTATTTTTGATGACATTCTGATTTCGGCTAAAAACATGACCCAAAATTAAGAGACAAGCTGAGAGAGGTGCTAATAAAGTTTAGAGAATCCGGCCTGAAAAAAGTCAAAAAAGAAAAATGCCTGTTTAATTGACTGATCGTGTCAAATTTTTAGTGGGTTATTAGAGATGCACCACAGCCAAAAAACAAAACGGAGTTGCAAGCAATTTTTTGGGTCTTAAATAAACTTCTATAACGTAATTCTCCCCCACAAAGCAATTGAATAGCAGAACCGTTTTCAAATATGCGCTTACTGGATAAGAAAAACTATTGGACTTGGGGGCTATAGAGAGCAAAAAGCATTCCAAGGCCAAAAAAATCTGTTAACCTCAGACACCGTTCTTATTCAGTTTAGTAAACACAACTGTCCATTGATGGTCACCTGTGGACGCCTCACTGTTTTGGAAGACGGTGGCCATCGCTGAGCCACCAAACTGCCTGACAGGGAGAAGAGGCACCCATTGCCTTTTACTCGAAAACACTTTTCTAAACCAGAAACGCAACTATAGTCCAACCTTAGAGCAGAGAGCCCTGGCAATTGTCGCCGGAGTTAAACGTTTTCGACCGAGTATCTTAATGGGAGAACATTTTCCATTGTGACTAGACCATAAACCGTCTACTAAGGAATTTTGGTGGGGAAACAAGCCCACACGAACATTTTATATCCCCGAATGACTAGATGGTCAGAATTTCCTAGCTGCATACTGCATACACATTGAACAATCGAACGCCGGGAAACAAATCCCACAATGCAGAATGCAATTAAGTTTGAGCACGCTGCCAACAAAGCAGAAGAAGACCTGGCTTCCAACGATTACACCTGCAAATAGAAAGCCTGACCGGAACTGTCACTAATCTGCAAAATGACCGTCGCCAGAGCCATACCGCCCAAAGACCCAGTGACTGCCCTGCAATTTTAAATTGGGGTAGTTAAAGCTGGCTGGAAACCAAAAAAAAAACGAAAAATTTTTAAACCTTATCCCAGACCGACAGACCTGAACTGTCAATAACAAAGGGTTGTTTATTGTGGGGTGATCGGGTGGTAATGTCCTTCCCAGATTACAAACTAGAGTGTTGGGCATGCTTCATGAGGGCCACCCAGGTATCGTGAAAATGAAAAGCCTGGCTAGGAGCTATGTCTGGTGCCTGGCTTAGACAGAGATATTGAATGCAATAAATGCCAGAAAACCAAGGGCCATCACCACCACAAAGCACCTATCAGTTTGGGGAGACCCCCCACGAGGACCCTGGTCCCTTGGATCCATGATTGACTTTGCCGGGTCCTACTAGGGGGCATAGTTTTTGAATTGTCATAGATGCAATACTCAAATTGGTTGGAAGTCCGCAGTAAATGTAATCTACAACAACTGATGCCGTTTCAAAAACAATCAACAAAACTATTCGCAACCCATGGGGTTGCTGACGTCCTAAGTGTCTGACAATGGCCCAACAACTAACCACTATACAATTGACAGTACCTTAGCCCTCTTTTTAGT
Organism: Laticauda laticaudata; assembly: GCA_004320025.1. Lineage (NCBI taxonomy): Eukaryota > Metazoa > Chordata > Lepidosauria > Squamata > Elapidae > Laticauda > Laticauda laticaudata. Next base: position 9,125 of record BHFT01038947.1, read on the forward strand.
TTATATGCCTATGGCACTAAACCGCGCCAGCTCAAACCCAGCGGAGCAAGTTGGTAGGGCCGAGAGAATGGTCAGATTTACGCAAGGAGGGTTTGGAAAAATGGACCAGGGATGTCCCAGGAATAAACTAAATCGTGTTATCACGCTTCCAAACATATCACCTCCAGTAGCTGTAACTAACAAGAGCCCGGTGGAATTGGTTAATGGGGGGCTGGATCATTTGGTGGCATCCCCTTCTTTGCCCAACCCAGCCCCGCCGTTTCGTTTGAAATTTCGGGGTGGGTGTTCTACCGCAAAAAACTTTACTAGGGACCCTCTATGGCTTCCAGCCCATCACACAAATAACAGGCCCCCGGGTCCCTACGTCTAACCGTAGATGATGGGCAGGGAATGGAAGCGGCACATCGACGAGTTCGTTCCCGAAAATGTCGAGCGAATACGATGACCGCGCTCGGCAACCGTCAAACAGATAGAAAATTGACGAAACAATCCAAAGGGGGGGGGGAATCCAAGAAAATAATATACTGAAGGGAAAAAAGAACTGTTAAAAATAAAACCCGACATCTAACCACGTCAAAAAGAGCAAAAAGAACAACTTATGGTTAAGATGAATGGCAGAAATAATACACATGAAGAGGAACCCATCCTGGACGGGGCCAGCAAAGCCAAAGCTCAACCTCCTGGGAAAGCCAGGAGGGAGCGGCAAAACCACCGGCCTGAAGCAACCTCAAGCAGTATAACTTGCTGACCTCACCCTACTTATTGGTTCCATGGAGAAAAGAGCTTGGAGTAGACAGCGATCCCATCCGAACCGCTCGAAGTCTCCAGCAAAAATGAACCGCCAGTTCAAATAGAGTAGAAGAAGCCTTCACCTACCTGCGCAACTAACGTCACCCATGTAGGACTAAACTAAAGAGGGGAGGGGTGTTCTGTATGAGAGTGGTATACTCCAAATAAGCGTAATCTGATTGTCCAGAAGGCAGTGTTTGGATTGGTTCATTAAGAACCAAATCCAAAAAGAGCTCTGAAAGGCGCAAAGTCAAATAGCTGCCATTGGCTACAAGCTGGCAGGCAAGCCTGTATAAAAAGGCTGCCGCGGCTTCAGCCAGACTGTTTCCCATTAATCTGTTGCTTGCTTTATTATAAAGACTCTGTTTGTTGGAACCCTCCGGTCTAAAATCCAATACCCCTCGGCGTTTTTTGGACAGAACACTATCCATAAACATACATACATTGCACATGCTACACACCACACATAACAATCGCTGTCATTTTGAAATACATAGCATAAAAGAAGGAAACTTGAGGTTTCACCGAGGTTGATGCTACATAGAACAAAAACCTGTGACTGAATTAGTTCTATTTTGGATACCTGCAATCCCTCCTCCCAAGGAAAACATAGTCATGAGAGGATGTATAACATCCCAGACAATCCTGTGGACCCTGCTCAAGCATTACTTTTGTGTGAATAAAGGATTACTTTTGGGTGTATGCTCTGTAGGCTTTGAGGAGCCCAATAGAAGGACCTACTATTGGGGGGGTGGAGGGTTGTAAGACGGCTTGTTGGCTTGAGAACAGAAAACATTCATCTAGAGCGAGTTGTTTAAAACTCATATTGTCACGTGGCGTCACGTGAATGTAATCAGGACTTTTTCCCCTTAGCATAAAATGGGTGTGGCAGGCCAGCCACAATGATGCATTCTGGCTGCGGGTCAGGGGTTTAAAATTCCCTATTCTAGAGGCTGGAACCAGGTGTGCTAGGTCTGAATAATGAAAGGTCATGTGAGTGGGTAATGATTGTGTGATGTGGAACAGAATTAGTCACTATTAACTAAACTGCTTTCTCCTCACTGCCCTAATGGTAGTTAGGAACCTACTAGAACTATGAATAATTATATAGGCAGGTTAAATATTCCTTCCTGCAAAATCCTTAATTTCAAACCATTCATAATAATGCTAGGCTCACATCCATAGTGAATAAGCCTCGCGTGGAAAGGGGAGATTGTCAGATACTACATAGCTGGCTGTTAAAGGAAAAGACCAAAGAAATGTAAAGTGACCATATATGATTGACATTTTTGTCCTAACATACACCCTCCAAACAAAAATCAACCATGATTGTAAATGCTCAATATAAACTTTATAAAAAAAGGCCGACATGTCTATGATCATACGATTCCTCCACCCTTGATTGGCAATCTCTATTCACTGAGGCAATACTGGAGACATTACAATGTATTTTTTTGAAGTCAAAAGAGGCACAAAACAATGTACCGAATAAACAACTCCCAAAAACAAAACAAAAACAGGACTAACCCATAACAATAAGTGAACCTTCAATCAAAAAATATGATCACTCTGTGGAAACAAATCTGGTCCATGTTGCCAACTTCAAAAGCTGATACAAAAATGGTATGCCACAGATAAAGACTGAATGCACCAATTATGATATTACAAGAGCAACCTTCTAGGCACCAATTCTAACCCATTTGCTTTTACAATTTTTGGTAATAACAAAACCTAAAAGACTCAAAGGTCCTCCATCGCCGCATAGGAACCTAATGTAAAGACTGCAATGAGACACCATGAAAGCCAAGCTCTTTAGACCACTATTCTTTGGCTCAAGGTATGTTGTAAACAGCAATGTTGATCATTCCCAGTATTTTCCTTGTCAACCGCAGACAACTGCAATGATCTAGCACATATCAATTTTACAGAAGACAAATGTTGAAAAAGCACTACCATCAAAACCATCCTATCTCTTGGACCAGACGGATATGTGCCCTCCTTCTTAAGCTATCCACTGCCATAGTAGAACCTCAAAGCTCGTGCCTAACTTATGGTCACAAGCCACAGTCATCCCATGGCTCAAAAAGGGAGACCCCAGCCCCTAGTTGAATTCAGACCAATCTCCTTATGCTGCATCACCTGTAAAAGTCAAGGAATCCAATTATAACCAATCCATTTATCCTCCACTCAGAGACAACAACCTACTCTCCAATAACAATTTGGGTTTTCATCAAAAAACTATCCTGTAGATCTGCAACTCTTACACCCGCAAAACATATGGACTTCACAATCTCGATCAGAGGCAAACAACAGACAACAATCTACATAGACTTCTGTAAGCCTTTGATTCAATGGTAACATGACAAAACTACTCCTAATACCTAAAAATCTTATGATGTCTCTGGACACCTGCATAACTTGATAGAACATTCCTATCAAACACACAACAATGGCAAAATTGGGAGTGTCCCTATCAAATTCTGTACCTGTCAATAGTGGTGTCCCCTAAGGCAGTGTTCTAGGACCAACTCTCTTTTACTCCACATAATAATGACCTTTGTGATCAATTAAGAAAGTAACTCCGTTTCTTTCGTCTGATGTTGTAAAGGCTATTCAACACCAGTGACACACTGCTACCCTTCAAAAAGACCTTGACTATTGCCGAATGGTCAACAAATGGCAACTTCACACTCAACAATAAATACATATTGGCAAAAAATCAGAAAAATAAATTATACAAGCTGAAATAGTCCAAGACCTTGTTGATGATCCAGTCTGTAAAGGACGTTGGAATACTCATACTCTAATGATTCTAAGTGTAGAGCCACTGGAAACTACATAGGCAAAAAGCATTAAGAGTTGTTAACCTAAATCTTATCGTAGTATTGGTCTCTGGTAATATCACACTACTAACTGGAGGCATACCCAAAACATTTGCTTGACCAATAGTTGAATACAGCTCACAGTCTGGAACCACATTATGTATCTGATATTGCACAGTTGAGGGAAAAGGTCCAGAATATTTCACAAGAAGAGTTCTCCACTCCTCTAACTCACTGTAGAATACTTTTAATGCGACCCAAGACTTTAAATTTGTAAGTACCCTAGAAACTTGAATTATGCCAATCTTAGCCTGATCTAGTTGTGTATAATAAAATAATACTTTGCAATGACTTACTTGTCATGAATACTTCAGCTTCACCATACCACAACAGCACACAATAGATACAAACTCCAAGGTTACTGCACTAAAAACTGATTGCAGGAAAATATGAACTTCAGCAACAGAGTGGTCAATGGTCTGGAATACTCGTAACCTGGCTCTGTGGTTTCCTTCTCCAACCCACAAAAAACTTTAACCTTTGACTGTCTACTTGACCTCATCCTTTCCTAAGAGGTCTGGTCAGGGACATGGCATAAGTCACCATGTGCCTACCATCCCTGTCCTATTGTTTCTTTTATTTTTCTTATATATACCCATTTCATGTATTCATAACTATGGTTATACTTATACCTATTATGTGACAAATCAAAAATAAATAAATAAATAAAGATATTATTAGTGATGCAAGCTCGATAATTGAGAAAGTCAAAGCATATTCCCCACAATCAGTCAGTGCTCTATCCAATTGTGCTGACCATTTCAATCTGTGGAATTTGTTTAGAAACACAGGAATCTCAAAATATGTCATTGTTTTTATCAGGGCTGTCAAACTCCTGTCCTGCATGACGCATCTGGCTAACCTATGCCTGGTTAAGTGAAGGGAGGAAAAAATTCTGACACATCACATGACGCCACTGTGACAATGTGAGTTTGACGCCCCTGGTTTTTATGAATGGTTAGATTGGGAAGTTGTCTCTGGACAATGTATGGTGAAACAAACTGGTTGGCAAAGAAATGAGATAAAGCTATATATCATTCAACATGTATGCTGAATATACATTGAGGTAAACTGGACTGGAAGATGAGTGTGGTTTTAAAATTGAAGGCATAAATACCAATAACTTGAACTATGTTAATAACACAACTCTGATAGCTGAAAATGCAAATGATCTGCAAGCTGCAGTAATGAAAGTCAATGAAACTCAGTAAAAATGGGACTAAGTTTAAATAGAAAGAAGAGCAAACTAATGACAACAGGTATAGGAACTAGCCTTGGAATTGGCAATTCTTTTATGATATATTTCACTCTCTTTGAATATTTCAACTGAAAACTTATTCAATTATCAGATGCTAATCAGGAATGTTCAAAAAGTCCATTTTTTAAGGATGAGGCAGAGAAAGATGGACAGGCTTGCTTGCCACTAATTGTTTCAGTACAGTATTAACATTTAAACAGTTTGGAAATTTGTCTGAATTGAAAAGCCACCATAAACAATGTATACTGAACTCCATCCAACTTTCAAAATCAATTAGGAAATATTTGACCAAAGGAAATTAATAAAATTAATTTTTTAAATACAGTAAAAAAATGCCTTTTAAAATCAGTAAAATAAATAAATATATTTGCTGTTTTACTTGTTTTATGCCATCCAAAGACACCTTTTTGACATAGAATAGAATTCTTTTTTGACCATGTGTGACTGGACACACAAGGAATTTGTCTTGGTGCAAATGCTCTCAGTGAACATAGAAGAAAAGATACATTCATCAAGAGTCAAGAATCACAAGATACAACACTTAATAATAGTCATATCACATATAAATGTGATAAACAAATAAAAATGCCAAAAAGATTATCAGTATTCTGTTTAATATCTACTTTGCTTAAACTTGGTCTGAATGCATTACATTAATACAGATAAATTATTAGAGCTATTACTACAAAAATAAACAATAAGTCAGGAGTCCCCAACCACCGGGCCCTGGACCAGTATTGGTCCATGGATCATTTTGTACCGGGAAGCAAAGAATGAATAATTGTGATTAAAATATATATTAAATATATATTAAAATATACATAAAAATATGTTTTTAGTAAAGAAATAGTAATGAAGACCTTTACTATTGGGGAAGAATTGATTTTGCCGGTCCTTGAAAAAGTGTTTCTGCATGAAACTGGTCCCTGGTACAAAAAAGGTTGGGGACCACTGCAATAAATTACTTATTTTTCACCATATGAGATCCAAATAAGTTCATATTATAATTCTTTTCCACTGGCAGAAAGGAGGAATTAATAATAAAGTTCTTCATAATAACAACTTTCAAAGTGGAATCAAAATTTATACATTTTTCCCCAAAACCTTACTGGAAAAAAATTCTGATTTTCTAAATCCAAAATAACTTGAATGTTATTATACACTGTTTAATTCTGAGATTGAATATGTACAATCAATATTTCTATTTTGAGACTATTAAAATTTCAGAAAATGATGAGGTGCTGCTCTCTGAAATAAGATACCTTGGCAAATGAAATAGTTTTGAAAATAGTCTAATATTACTTATTTCATAAATGCTTTATAATATTTGAGGTATTACACCTAGTGTTGCAGATACACCAATCTGATTTGTAGGAAAAAATTCATATCAAGTTACCAATCTTTGTTTTATGTTGGTAAATCTTTGCACATTAGGAAGTTTATTTAAAACTTAAAAGACATGAATGAAGAATGTGTGGCGATCACTGTTTGTTTCAAACAAAAATTCCTTCAGAAAGTAGATTTTTACAGACTTTTTCATAAACAAGAATATAGATTTTGTACATATCTGTATCTGTATCTATATCTATATCTATATCTATATCTATGTTTATGTCTATGTCTATGTCTATGTCTATGTCTATGTCTTTGTCTATGTCTATATCTATATCTATATCTATATCTATATTTGCTTTCTTAAGTTTTCGTGGGTACTTACATGTATGGTATTCAGCTTTGTTCAGGTATTTTCCCACATCATTATAGTTGTGCTTTTAAAGTTGTAGCAACATTTCGGCAGAATTTCATCTGCCATCATCAGGCTTATATATATATATATTTGTTTTCATAGATTTTCATGGGTACAGATATGCAGGTCTTGGCGTGTTCCGGTCTTACATGGGGAAAGACCCGAACATGCCAAGACCTGCATATATATCTATATATATATTCTTAAATTTTTGCGAGTATTTATGTGTACGGTATTCAGCTTTGTTCAGGTATTTTCCCATGTCATTATAGTTGTGCCTTTAAAGTTGTAAGCAACGTTTTGGCAGAAGCTCATCTGCCATAATCAGGCTTCTGTATGTGATGACGTGGGAAAATACCCAAACAAAACTGAATACCATACATATAAATAAATATCCATGAAAACTTAAGAAGACAGATAGATAGATAGATAGATAGATAGATAGATAGATAGATAGATAGATAGATAGATAGATAGATAGAAGATACAAGTCTTAGCCTTCAGAGCATGGTAGAAGTCTATTACATTATGTGCATGAGAATTATGCTCATGGAAGATATTTATTATCTTATATTATTATTAAGCAGGTGTTTATTATTATTCTGTTTATTAATTATACTATAATTTATAAAACAGTATGGGCTTTTTGGGAGAAAAACACTTAATAATAGAATAATAAGAGCTATCTTCTTTTGTTTTGAATGTTTATTTTGAGCAGTCCCAAAATGGTGCTTCTTATTATGGCTTAGTGTAGCTTTCTAGTAGTATACAATCTCTCCTCAAAAACCTGCCTGTGATTTTAATCAGCAGGTATGGATTTTGTATACTGTTGGCATCCACAATTGGATGGATGGCTGCCAGTCATTTCATTTGTGGAGCTTTATCAATTGGCTGTTTGGACAGATTATAGTAAAAAAAACCTCTATTTTAATTACTCTTTCATAATATTTACTTACGTTTCATTAATTGAAATTTGCTGCTGCTGTTGTTACTAGCTTGCAGTTATTGCATTTTATATAAGTTCCTGGCCATGTTCTGTTGAGTTTTAATTCTGTCTATTTTATTTTGATATTGTTATAAAATATTTGTCAGAGATCACTTTGAAGAATATGATTGAAATAGAGGGTCAGAGTCTTTTAAAGAGTGCAAGAAATGTTTTTGTTTCTCATTGTTCAAAATGAATTTTCTTAAATGCAGTGGAATCCACTTGGGTTCCATTCAGGGGTGGGATACAATTTTTTTAACAACTGGTTCTGTGGACATGGCTAAGTTGGTGGGTGTGGCTTGGTGGTCATATTATTGGCTGGCCGTGGCCAACTCAATATCACTCACATCAAGGCACGCATCTCCTCACCTGGCCTCTCATGACTGTGGGGATCCTGCAACAGTCGTAAGTGTAAAAAATGGTTATAAGTCACTTTTGTCAGTGTCATTGTAACTTTGAATGGTCACTCCACACAAGCAAAGTACCAGCAAAGGAGGGGGAAAAACTCCAGAGATGTTCCTGAGACAGGAAGTCTAGTCCTGNTCTGTAAGCAACACCAGAATGTTTCCTTCCTGCCTTCCTTACAGGATTAGGCCAGTAATTTCTTCTATCAACCAGTTCTCCAAACTACTTAGAATGTTAACAACCAGTTCTAGCAAATAAGTGCGAACTGGTAGAATCCATTTGTATTTGAACTGGTTCCATTTGTATTTTACCTGGGTTATTTTTAAATGTTTTGTATTGAGGTACATAATTAATAAAACTAAACATTTAAACTGCTTAAAGAGTATATAAAATAATAACATGTACAATCCATTAAAGTCCTAAGAACATCTGAGACTCTTCTCCTGTGACATCGCTTTCATGGATAGAGGGCTTGCATGGTCATCTCTTCATTATTTCCCTTTTAAAGACATTATCTATTTAATTAATCTAAAAATTAACATTATGACCAGTTGTTTCCATATTTGGTATTTATGAAATAAATAAAAATATCTTTTTGAAGTTTTATTTTTTATTTTTTTTATTTTGTCAAGGATGAATTAGATAACATGTATAAGTATTAAACATTATAATGAATACATGAAATGGATATGAATAAAAAGGAACATTAGGACAGGGACGGTAGGCACACTGGAGCATTTATACATGGCCCTTACAGACCTCTTAGGAATAGGGTGAGATCAATAGTAGACACTCTAAGGTTAAAGTTTTTGGGGTTTGGGGAAGAAACCACAGAGTCAGGTAGTGTATTTCAGACATTAACTACTCTGTTCTTGAAGTCGTATTTCCTGCAATTGAGTTTGATGCGGTTTGCCTTGAGTTTGTATCTATTGTGTTCTCTTGTATTGTTGTGGTTGAAGCTGAAGTAGTCATTGATGGGTAGGACATTGCAATAGGTAATTTTATGTACTATGCTCAGGTCGGACCAAAGGTGGAGTAGTTCTAGGTTGTCTCAGCCTAAAATTTCAACTCTGGTGGCATAAGGTATTCTGTTGTGGGTAGACAAGTGGAGAATTCTTCTTGTGAAATATCACTGGACTTTCTCAACTGTATTAATATCTGAAAAGCAATGTGGGTTCCAGACTGATGAGCTGTGTTCGAGAATTGGTCTAGTAAATATTTCATATGCTCTGGTAAGTAGAACAGTATTACCAGAGAAAAAGCTATGTAGGATTAGTTTAACAACTCTTAATGCCTTTTTGGCCATGTAATTGCAGAGGGCTCTTGCACTTAGATCATTAGAGATAATTTAAAAATACAAACTTAATTTTTTTTTTAAAAAAATTATTTCATACACACTAAATGTAGAAGCACCTTATCTCGAGATTAGCTTTTTAGCTTTTAGCTCTTATGGTCATTCTTTGAAAAGTAAATTAATATGCATTCTTAAAGACTTAGTATGGTTAAAATTCTTTTCTACGATAAATTTCTATTTCTTTTCTTTAGTGATTAGTAATGCTTATTAAAAAAATTAAATTACTGGTCATTTTTTTTCCATCCTCCCCTCAATAAATTTCCCTCAAAGGATCTGTGCTGAAGAACAAACATATAAATGGGGCACAGACACTTTACTTGAATACACAACCCTCCTATATTATTCATTGCAATGCATTTTTAATGGAACAGAAAGAAAAATACATTTTAATTTCTGGAGCTAGACAGCCAAGTGATCTGAAGGATCATAAATATGCCAAGGCACCAGGAAAAAAGGAACAGGTCTACCTCCTGGTAACCTTTGAGCTTTTATGAATAGTTTGTGAAACTCTAACTGGTTAGGATTTTCCAGCAATGTTTACCATGATGCAGAGGGGCCAAGCACCATTGTTCTACAAGGTTTTAATAGATCTTCAATGCCATTTCCCCTTGTTTCTGGAGATAAGGGATATTCACAAAGATAAGCTAATGAAAATAGAACGCAAGTTATTACAGTATTACAATATTATTATGGGATGTATGGCTAGACATGAGGATGGCATGCTGAATTTTCCACTCTTCTCCTGATCCAACTGGTTTTGTAAATACAGTTTTCTTTAGTCAATATTTTACCTAATTGTGAGATAATCAAAGCAGGATGTTCAGGGAGGAAATTCTGTGCAAAGCAAAAGGGATTGAATCCTATCTGGAAGATACTGTTGAAGAGCCTCCCCACAATGAAGAAGAAACAATGCTACAGGGAGCTGATATGGAAGTAATTGAACAATTAACAAAACAGTTTTAAACAGAAATGAACAAATCTGCTGTGGGAGTATCTAAAGACTTGGCAGGTATGTCAGAGTAAATGAATAAACAATTTAAGAAATGTATGGTAACAGCAGATATTGCTCAGACAGACAGCAATGCTCACAATATGGCTACAAATAAGACTCTTGAGATCAACAAGGCTTAGAAAAGTATTTCTGAAATAAAGATTGAGTTGGCAGATTTACAGGATCGTAGTAGGAGAAATCATTTAAGGATTATAGGAGTGGTAGAGAAAAGCGGAGCACACAATTAGACTACTTATCTCCAAAATAAACAAAATGCGCTGTGATATGAATTTAAGGGATAAAGATATTGAACATTCTCATTGGGTTTACTCTCCTAAGAACACACTGAAATCCAGAGAGGTTTTAGCTATATTTGTGAACTCAAATATAACAGACAAAATTCTAAGAAAAACAAATGAACTAGAGGAGATTAAATGGGATGATGATAAAATATTGTTTTTCCATGGTACCAGTGTAGCTCTATATCTGTGAAGAAAGGCATTCAAACCATTCAGAGAAAAACCTATGCAGAATGAGATTTGATATAAATTTTCTTTCCTTTCTTTAATTATTTCTGTGCCACAACAAAAAATTACCAGTTTGACTGAGATGCAGAGATTCTTGGCAGAGCTGTTTAACAAGAGATGAAGGAATCTATAATTTTTCTTTGAAACTGTGGAAAGCAGACTCAATACAAGTTGAAGATTAGATAAGAACGCAGCATTGAGCTCTGGACTAACAGAAATTATATTGACTGTTTTACTCTTTTTGAAACTTCAGGTTTAGAGAAAAGGGAAAAAGAAAAGAACTATATCAAACAATAATGTAGGTAAAACAATGGCTAAAGAATTATTGTAATTAAAGCCCC
>BHFT01038949.1:0-43021 GCA_004320025.1 Laticauda laticaudata
ATCAACCAATCCGTAAGTGGCCTTTTTGGCCAATCAGAACGAGGGACTTGGAACCTACCAAGTTCCATACAGAACACAACCAATAGAGGCTATATAGTTAATCCATACACTTTTGGGTTACAGAAGCTGCTTTGTTCTTCAAGAACTGTTAATCTTTCTTTAAAAGCAAAACAACATAAGATAACAAACAACCCAAAGGAAAATATCAAATATATACATTAACATACACTTCAATTTTTCATTAACATGGGTTAACAAAATGATGCATTTACCAAGTGTTTAAATTCAGGCTTTGTTGAAAGAATAGAAGAGAATGTAAATCTTTTAAAGAACATAAACCAACCTGAAGCCTTTTCAATGTGATGAACTCAGCTCCAATTACTCCAGCCAGCCTGGTTGCTGGACAGTTGAAATCCAATACATGAATTCTCCATGTAAATGAAATGGAGACATTGGAACCATTCTCAATTTCTGTAGCCACTAGATGTCAGCAAAGACTGTCATCTTTGTTGGCAGGGGGCTGTATTTTGCAGTTACCCAAATGAACAGTCATAAAAATGATGGGAAAATAACAGAGAGCATAAAGAATTCTTTTCATGGATTATTTTAAGCATTGCCAGGATATTGTCATATTCTATCCAGTGGCACATTTTGGAGTTATGTTTGAGGATTTATTTTCTTTCTTTTTCCTGAGTTTGGATGCACTCAACTGGATGCAGACACATGGAACTTATAATTTATATAAGAGATGTTCAGCATTATTTTGATACATACACACATAGATATGCACGCATATACTCACAGAATGAATACAGGGAGTCCTCAATTTATAACAGTTCATTTAGTGACTATTCGACATGACAACAGTACTGAAAAAAGTGATTTATGACCCATTGTCACACTGGCAACAACTGTTGCAGCATCCCAATAGTCATGTGATCAAAATTTAGCAACTAATCTATAGTTATGAAAATTTCACTGTCCCGGGCTCATGTGATCACATTTTGCAACTTTCCAACAAGCAAAATGAATGGGGAAACCAGATTCCCTTAACAACTGTGTTACTAATTTAACAAGTGCAGTGGTTCACTTAACAACTGTGGTAAGAAAATAGGGCAAAGCTCATTTAATGAATGTCTTGCTTAGCAACAGAAATTTTGGGCTCAGTTGTGGTTGTAAGTTCGAGGACGATTTGTACAAGAGTACAAATGGAATTTGCAAGGTGCACATGCTTCAGAAAGGTAACATTCATCAAACGATATAGCTGGTTTAATGGAACATGTGTCATGCATTTTTTCCTATTTGTTCTCATTCAAGTTTATGAAATAAATTTCTTTTCAAATTTCCTCAGAAGAGAAGAGAACTTGGCTAGGGAAAACTTCCATGGGTATTCCTGCCCTTACAATATTGACCTAGAAAGTGATTGGATGGTGTATTATGGTTCGGTCTTTCAATGGCCCATCCTCTCTCCAGTTGTCTGCACCCTCCCTCACTTTTCATGCTTCCATTATATTCTAAGGGAAGATATCATAAAACATCTCCTATCACTGGTGTTTGTTTTTTATTGTAAAATGTGGGCATACAGAAAGTCTTTGGAGTGATGGAAAGCTATGTAACACAAAAAGCAACAATATCAACAGTAGCATCTTCTGCTGACTCCACCAAAAAAGTAAACTCAAAGCATCCCCAAGATAAATTTGGCAAATACTCTGAACATAAGGAAAAATCAATAGAATCTTTTCCTGCAAGGGGCGAAAACTGAGACATTGCAAGGCTGATTTTGGCACACTGGACAGAAAACACGTGGATGATCCAGCTAGCCTCTTGGCTCCTGATATGGAGTTGAAACCTAACCTGGCACTGATGGGCCAGATCATTACATTTACTGCCATGTTACTACTTATTTAGCTAACTGGGTTCACCAGACGCTGGTTTGGAGATGAAACAAAGTCTCACTCTCCTCATAGTTCCACATGCTGTATAATAATGATAGAGAGGACCAAATTTGTGGAAGTTTCCTACTAATTTCTCAGAAGATATATCTCCTTGCTCTTTCATGCCTTTGGGGACCAGCCCAAGAAAGAATGGAGCAAAAACCTATGACATCTACCATTTTTACTGCCTAATAATACTGTCATGATCTCTACCCCAAAGATTTAATCTATTCTGTTCTGACTCCTCTCTGTCCCTTTCTTTCACAAGCTCTCCAAAACATCAAATGCAATATTGCAAACTAATTCTGCAGTTTGATTTTCACGGTCTCAAGGTTGACTCAGCCTTCCATCCTTCCGAGATTGGTAAAATGGGGACCCAGATTGTTGGGGGCAATATGCTGACTCTGTAAACTGCTTAGAGAAGGCTGGAAAGCACTGGGAAGTGGTATATAAGTCTTATTGGTATACTCCTCAAGCTATAGGCTCGATTGTACTGCTCTTGCTGCTAAGAGTCTGAATTAATTTGTCATGGAGATTTTTCTGAAATAACCTGAAACTTTGCTAAACTTTCTTAAAATTAGGCTGAGGCCATAAGTTACGCACCCTGATTTACAGCATGACAGGTTTCTAGGGGCCTTGATATACTGCATATCAATTGTCAGACTGAAATAACCTACTAGGGCATCTAAATTTCACCCAGGCCAGAAGTTCAATCAGAAAATAATGAAATATAGCAGATCTTGTGCAGATAGGAAGCTCATCAAAAGAATAAGGAAGGAGGTATCTCTCTGGCTATAAAAAACTGCAGAACTCAAATAGATGCCAGAGCAAGAAAGACCCCTGTGAAGACACCAATTTCATTTTTGAGAAGTGGCTCTGATTATCCTCCCTCCAGGAAAAGAGGACAAATCATGCACTGCCTCTATCATCTGCAGAGGAGAATAAGTACCTTTCGTATTGTCTCTCCTTCCTGCCTCTTGCATGCATTTTGTTATTCAATGCCATGAGAGCTAGATATTCCCCACCTCCAGTGATGAAAACTGAAATTCAAACAGGACACCACCTTCTTTCTTTTTTCTGACTTGCACTGAAGGGAAGAAATATGCTCTGCCTTGGCTTTACATCAATGTTAGCTTATTTTAAAAAGCACTTTTCCTTTGATGCCTGGCGGGCCAGTTAAAGGCTTTATAAGGGACCCTATTAACCTTCTGTATTCCAGGGACTGGGGTGGGGTAGGAAGCAATAAACACAGGCACAGCTAATGAGATGAATTTACCTCAGGTTTCCTTTCATGCTGAATCCTTGTGTGCTGTTGACTATACAACGTGGCCATGTCTTCAACATTTCTAGGAGGCTGGAGAGGTAGCTGGGAGATTTAAGACATTTGGGGCTGCTGCAGAATAAATGATCGAAGTGTTATGGACTGCAGCTAGCAGCTAGGCAAGGTTCCCGGCACTTATGTTCTGTAAGAATCCAGGTGCACATCCACACCCATCCACTCCCTTTCCCTTTGAGTGGACATTTAATTAGCTAAGTTGCTGTTTGCTGCTATTGAGCAATCACTGGTTTACATTTTAATCCTCGCCAATTTTCTTTTTCTAGTTTGCTGATGAAGTCACCCTGAGATTGCCTTCAATCATGAGAAAATGTACTGTTGGAAATAGGATAAGGATGGGAGGATGACTGTGATTCTGTCAGGTGAGGTGGACCACAATTTCCAGCAGCCCCAGCTATCATGACCAGGGATGGCATTTGCTGGAAGATGCAGTTCACTAACCTGTGGGAGACTCACTAATTTTCTTTTTGAAGTAGACAGTTCTAAGTTAGACAACTGAATGTTCTGACTTGTATACAGCAACATCCTATGTTCTCATATATAGGTGACAACATGCAGATTGTACTGATTTGTCATAGAACAGTGTGGAGGCCATCTGAAGGAGTCCATGGGCATTTCCAAACAGATTGTGGTGTTTTAACTTGTTTGTGCTTTCTCTGCTCTCTTCTAAAGCAGACCATCTTTGTCTGCCCTTTGATTAACTAGAACACGGGGATCAAACTTGTGGCATCATGTTGCCGTCACATGATGTTTTGTGATGGTTTTCCCATTTACAGAGCTGGGGTAGGCGTGGCCTGTGTGTGACACATCCAGGCCGTGGGCTGCCAGTTTGACACCCCTGAAATTGTAGCATGTGGGGTGAAGAATTTTCCACCTGGTTTTTAGTAATTTTCCCCACTCCCAGTTTTAAATTAGCTGTGAAGCAGAAGAAATGACTTAAGGAATAAGAATATTCTTGGCATTCAGTGCCAGGGGTTTCTAAAATGTATTGAAAGTTTTTTTTTAAAATGTTTTACTCCACCTTGAGCTCTCATTGTTATGTTTCAGCTTTCACTTGATTCTGAAGATTTTAAAGTGAATCTATGATTACAGTCAGAGATTTTTCTTGTTGGTTTAATGGACAAATAGATTGAAAGATCTTATGAAACTTTGTTTTCATATATAATAACAATGGTGAGGTAGAAGGACTTACAAATACCTACATGGAAGGGTAGATGGTAAAGTGATAGATTTTAATTGAGATAATTAATTTGAGAGCTTTGATTTAAAAAAAAGACTTTGATCAATCTTATTTCTACTTGAAAATCACTTTTGAATTTTTTGCAAGAAACTATAAGAAATGAGATGTTGATTTTGGGATTTGACAATTAGAATTATATGAAATATGCAAACATAGACCTTAAAGTAGGAGTTCGATGTATTGTTTATTTGTATCTGTACCAAAGAAAGTCAGAAGTCATTCTTTTTTATTTTTCTTATTTTTTCTTTCCTTTTTTGCACATTTATTTTTCTTTTTTCTTAACCTTTTTTCTTTTTCAATTTTTTCTTGCCCATTTATCTTTTAATCTTGTTTTTTTTTTCATAAAAAAAATCAATAAAGTTCTGTAAAAGAAAAAAAGAGGAAAATTGAGGGAGGAGGGAGACCATAAACATGGACAGGTTTTGTTTAGACTGAAATCCTTTAAAAAAACAAAAACCCAAAGGCTTATATACTTGACAAATGAAAGAAAGAGTTTGGCAGAAATACCTTAAGAAGGATAATCTGAAAAGCAATGAACCATTGAACAGAATAGATTTTAGTGGTATCACTCTAGAAATGCTCGTTTTATAAAAAAATCTAAAATCTATGATGGTCATAAAAATTTACTGAGTCATCTGTTTGAACAAGTCAGTTTAACAACTCAACAAGCAAACTGGACATATTGCATTTTGGGGCCAAAACATCTAATGTCCCCAAATAACATGTTAGGGAATGGCTATGTATATGCACACTTCCTTACAAGAAAGATCTGCCTTTAAAAGCAAACACATGAAGATGCCTAGATTATGATTATGAGAAAACATACTGTAAATACAGTCATACTTTTTTTCTGTATAAAAATGATATATAAATCTGCCTAATTTCAAGGTGAAGGACTAGTGCTGCAAAAAAAAAAAAAGATTTTTGGCCCTTTGGCTAAGATCAAATGTGTGGAGATGATTCCTAATTATTCTGCCCAGGATATTTTAAATGGAGAAATTAAAAAAACAGAAATTTGTACTTTCTGCTTACAAAATACCACAGGTTGACATTAATTGCCATTAAAGTCCAAATGAATTCACCATAGACATGGCATAGTGAAGTATGAGCAGACTGTTTAAGGAACAGAGGCCTTTGACTTGCCAGAAATATAACAGAAAATACTCTGATAGAGTTTTCTTAAGACTCTCCTTAAGACTATAGGGATGGGGAATCAAAGAGTCAACAGCTGTTCTTCCAATTTTATTGTGGCAAAATGACAGCTGCTGATAGCACCATGCAGAAAGCATACTTACATTAAAGGGCTGGGATAGAAACCAGGAGACTGTGAGTTCAAGTCCTACCTTAGGCAAAAAAGCCAGATGGGAGACTTTGAGCCTGTAACAGTCTCATAGCCCAATCTACCTCACAGAGTTGTAGGGAAAATAGAAGAAGAAGGAGTATTAAGTATGTTTACTGCCTTGAATTACTCATAAAGTAATAAAACCTGGATAAACATCTAGCCAATAAATAAATCTGACCTATACAAACAACACTTAAATAAAACCTTCCTTATCACATATCTTTTAACCAGCACTGGATAAATAAGAATACCCCATTGATTAAACAAACCAGGAAGAAACAATGCCCTAGTCAAGTTTGATAGGATAAGCTACCATATATAAACAGCCAGCAAATTCCACTCCCCAATGCACTGATGATGTTACCTAGCCTGATGATAAAACATCCACAAGAACGGGAACAAGCTCAGAGAACACCCAAACCGAACAATTGAAGGCTGAGTTACATATATTCCCCAGTATAGATGTTACCATGGCAACTCCATGAACTGTAAATCTGTTTTTTTTACAAATCTCAGGGATATGGACAGGATGTATATAGAGATGAGAACTACAACTGGGTATTCGATCAGTATCCTTTCTTGGCTGATTAAATGGGATAATATTCAGTATAGAAGGTAATCAATGGCTCTTTAATGATTGCATGAATTGCCATCACACACCTTAAAAGAGTTGTTTTGCTTTTACTAAGCCTAAATCTTCCATTGATATGAGTAAGGGAGATGACCTCGACAGAGATGTGCAAAAACCATTACCAAGGAAAGGGGTGGAAATATTTAATTCCTGGAAATCATGATGATATTTGGCAGTAGCTCAGGCAAACATGTCCCTGATTCACTGGAACATAAGAAGATGGGTAAATAAAGAAAGTAAAAACTTGAAAGATTCTGTTGCCATACCCTATCTCAGTAAAGTATAGTTCTAACATTTTGTGGAGATAACTTTCTAGTTTACCTTGGATTACCTAGTGGCGCTGACATAAATCTCTACAATAATAGTCAATCTCAGATAATCAGTTTTGGGGTGGGGGTAGGAATGGTGATAGCTGGTAATATTTCCAGACATATTTGAATAATTTTCATTTTTGAATCCATTTCAATCAGGTGTCAAAAAGAATATAATTCTGAAACTGTCGTGAACATCTTAGTGAGTGACCTACCAGTTAGGTAGGGAATATGTCTCTGCTATTTCTTCTGAACTTCTCTGGATCTTGATAAGATCAGCGGAGGTTATCTTCTAGATCACCTGGTAATACCAGTTGGCTTTGGGGTGCTGCACCAAGCTCTTGGGCCAGGTCCAGAGCTTGGTGCAGTGAGTACTGTTGGAGAACTAAATTGACCTGACATCCCACATGGTTCCATCTTGGCCTCCACACTGTTCAACTTCTACTAGAGGGATCATTTGAAATGTTAGACTGTAGTTACCATAATATTCTGATGACACTCACATCTATTGCTTCTAACCATCCAATTCCATTCCATTCCATTTCGGCAAGCAAGCTGAAATTAAACCCAGATAATACAGAAATGCTATTGGCGTTGAAAGACAAACTAGATTCAGGGACTGAAGTACAATCTCCCATTCCATTCCCCACCATCCAGTCAGAGCTGAAGAACCTTCTTGAATGAGAAGTGAAATGTCTTCAAAGAAAAACACCAGAAAATCCAGTTACCACTTGAAAAAGCACCTTGGGACAACCATGATCTGAATGACTGAAAATCTCCATAGACAAATCTCCCTAAAAGCATTACTTTTAGGAACCTAGGACTGCTTCCTTGAACCTTTTGCTGTTTCTGGACTTTACTGCAGATATGAAGAGAAATGCTTTCACACCATTATGCCTAGAGCACCAGCTGCAGCTTTCCCAAGATGGTTGATAACCTTTGCTAAACTGGATTTGGCAAAGGTTATCCATGTGTTGGTTCATGTCTTTGATTATTGCAATGTGCTTTCCTGCGGCCATCCTTTAAAATTACTCAATAATTGTAGTTAGTGAAAATAAAGCACTTAACTCCTAATTAATTCAAGTTACAGGAACCAATATACTGAACCTGTACTGAAAGATCTGTCTGTTTGCCAGTTAACTACTAGGCAAAAAATTAAGATTTGGTATTGACTTTAATTTAATTGTACTTTGTTTTATTTACTGAATACCATAGATAGCTAAGAAAACAAACAAATGGATCATATAACATATTAACCCAGATGTCTCACTCAAAGCACAAATAACTAAGCTCAAATTATCCAACTTTGGATCCAAATCTTTGGAAAAGGTTCTAATGCTGAGAAAGAGAAGAGTAGGATTAGCTACAAGAGGAACAGCTTCAGTTAAACTAGCAACTACTCAAGAATCTGAATGAAGTTACTGGAGTTAGTACTGGGAACACAGATTAAATCCAAAGGTGCTTTTTGAGAAGCTGATAGACATATTTGCTCAACTTATACATAACCTATTTTTTTGGGCAACCCCTATTTTGTAAAAATAATAAAGTTTCTCACTATTCTATTCTTTAAATATGTAGCATCACATCATGTGAAAAAAAAAGAGACATCCGTAGAAGATGAAAGCTGTTGTGGATAAAATGCAAGTGATAAGTACTTGTTAATTAAGATTCAAGACAGCTAAAGGCAATTAATCTTCCCCAAACTGACTTTGTGTTCCAGAAGTATTTAGATATTTCAGGGCAAGAAATCTTATTTGAAGTATTTTGGGGCATCTTATGACAGATTCAGAGAAGTTCAGAAGAAGGCATCAAAGATGATCAGTGGACTAATAACTAAGTCCTTTGAAGAGAGATTTAAATAAGTAGATATGTTTAGCCTTGAAAATTATATCATTCTTCAAATATTTGAAAAGATATCTGACTTTAGTTGCTTAACTTTGGACAGTTTTCTACAGTGATCATGCAGAAATTTCTTCCCACTGCTTCACTATCAGAGGAATTATAAGATTATATTCTTATTTCTAACCATCTTGAAATTATTATTGGATAGGAATATCTGAATATCTGCTTTGATTGGTACCCTTTAATGACTACCCATGACATATTGGCAGAACATAGCACATAAAAAAACACACAAGTAACCCTTAGCTTATGATTCAGCAACCATACAGAGTTACAACAGCACTGAATGAATGATGGCTCCAACTGATGCTTGGAGTTCTGCCTGTCCCAGCACCCCTGCAGGCATGTGGTCATGATTTGGGTGCTTATAACTGGCTGTAATGCCATACAATCATGTGATTGCTATCGGTGTCCTTCCCTGCTAGCTTTCCCAGAATGTCAATGGAAAAGCTAGCAGGGAAGTTCACAAATTGTTCACAAATGAATACTTCAGCTTCAACCATAACAGTACAAGCGCACACAATAGATACAAACTCAAGGTTAATTGCACCAAACTTGATTGCAGGAAATACGACTTCAGCAACAGAGTGGTCAATGTCTGGAATACTCTACCTGACTGTGGTTTTTTCCGCAAACCCCAAAAACTTTAACTTTAGACTTTCTACTATTGAACTCACCTCTTTCCTAAGAGGTCTGTAGGGGGCGTGCATAAGTGCATCAACGTGCCTACCACACCGTCCTACTGTTTCTTTTTATTTTTCTTATATGTATCCATTTCATGCATTCATAACTATGTTTATACTTATACCTATTACCTTGTAAGGGATTGACAAATCAAATAAATAAATAAAACAAATTGGAGTAAGTCTCTCCCACCCACACCCCAGCCTCAGTTGACTGTGTCTCATCCTATAGCTATGGACTGTGTGACCTATCTACTACTCCCAGAAACTGTGATAGCCTATTTTCTGTCTGAAGATCATGCCATGCGTTCATGTCAGCCTTTCCATGGGGCTGATTCAAGTGCCATGTGGATGTTCTCATTAAGTTCCCTCTTCTACTCTTGCTGGCAGTGCGCCTCCTCCCTACTTCCTGCACTGTTGCTCCTTTGCTCTAAAAAGGAAGGATTTGCTCTCATTCTGTCTTAGTGATTAATGTTGAAAAGGAAGGCCAGTGTATAATCTGATCCTACTGTCCCTTTGAGCACTCTCATTAAACTACAGCTTCCAGGTCCTTTTGGAGAGAATAATTGCCATTAGAATATATTTTTTGTACAGTAACATTTAACAATGTGTGTGCATGCATAGATGCCACATATGCATCTCAGAAATGCTGCCATATATATACATGCTGAATACCATATATCCCTTGTTAATTAAAATCTAATGCAGATACAACAGATATTAGAAACATTTATTTATTTAGAAAATTCATATGGTTGTCAGTTAAAAGCAAACCTTCAAAAATACATATGAAAAGAACCTCAAAATACAAGCACAAAGACAACATTAAAAAAAAAAAACAACCACATCAACTGAGACACCATTGCAAATTTACAACTGAAACTATAAAACACAGCTTTGCCTGGTGGTTATAGCACCAGGCTAGAAGCCAGAAGACTGAGTTTCACTGTGAGTTTTCTGGTTGAATAATTTTGAACCAGTCACTCTCTCTCTCAGTTCAACTGACCTCACAGGGTTGCTGTGGAAAAAATAGGAATAGGAAAGAGCATTATGTAATAAAATAATAAAATTAAAATAAATGAAATAAAATAATATAATAAACATATTGGAGTGAACAAACATTCGAGCCTGAGGGAGGGTCAAGTCTTAATAGCCTTCTGGATCTCAGAGGGGAGGTGGTTTCAGTGAGTAAGCACTGTAACCAGTGATAGGATTCAATTTTTTTTTTACTACCAGTTCTGTGGGTGTGGCTTGGTGGGCGTAGCAGGGGAAGGATACTGTAAAATCTCCAGTCAGAGATGGTATTTGCTGGTTCTCTGAACTACTCAAAATTTCTGCTACTGGTTCTCCAGAACTGGTCAGAACCTGCTGAATACCAGCTCTGCNTTTTCAAGGACCGGCAAAATCAATTCTTCCCCAATAGTAAAGGGCTTCTTTACTATTTCTTTACAAAAAACATATTTATATATATATTTTAATCACAATTATTCATTCTTTGCAGCCCAGTATAAAATGATCCACAGACCGGTACCGGTCCAGGGCCCGGTGGTTGGGGACCCCTGCCCTAGATGACATGGTTTGATGAGAACATATAGAGAGTTCCCTCATTGGGCAAAAATAAAATATATTTCTTTCCTCACTTTTGATATATGTGATATTGAAGACTAAGCACTATTAATAGTGATCATCTAAACCACAGGTGTCAAACTCATGGCATCACATTGCCATAATGTGACGTATCACAATGTTTTTCCCCTTCGTGGAGCTTGAGTGGGTGTGGCCAGAGCATGATGCATCCAGTTTGCGGGCTGCCAGTTTGACACCCCTGATTCTAGTCTAATTAACTCTACAATGAATATATTCCATGATACATGTTTCACCTGAAATAGCTGCACTAAGGAAGAAAACAAAAACAAACTCACACACAAAACAATTATAAAAATAGTGATTCAAAAGATGATACTACTTTATCTGAAAGAGGTAGATATTTTTCTAGAATAAATATGATTTGGTCTCTGAGACTGTGACCAGTAATGTTCATAAAATGGAGATGTTACTGGAGAATCTCTCAGACAATAACCCAGTGGCTTTAATTTTAAAAGAAAAAATAACTCAGGTGGAAATTGAATGAGATGTCGTTGCAAAAGGAAATAGTAGTGGAGAATTGTAAAAAGAAGCTAAAAGGATTTTTAAAAAATAATCTTAAGAGTGGCTCAGAAATCAGAATGGCTTGAAATGCAAGCAAATCTTTTATAACCGGATATATGAGGCTGACACATACAATGTAACAGTGACTTTAAAAAGAAAATGCAAGAGAAAATAAAAGTGATTTTGGAGCAGATTAAAAAAAGAAGAAGAGTTTTTTAAAAAATTCACAGGGAAACAACTATTACCCACCAAATGAAATTTCTACAGAAACAACTCTGTTTTAACACTGAGAGATATGAAAATAAACATGAATTATGCAAAACAAAGAGTTCTGAGTTTATAAATAAACTGAGGAAATAATTGGCATACAAGTTGTGAAAGCAAAAAGAAAAGAAAATAAGACTTAATTTACAATAAGAAAATACTGTGATGACACAATGTAAATTTACGGAAAGCCTTTCACCGATATTGTTTTCTTCTATAT
Organism: Laticauda laticaudata; assembly: GCA_004320025.1. NCBI lineage: Eukaryota > Metazoa > Chordata > Lepidosauria > Squamata > Elapidae > Laticauda > Laticauda laticaudata. The sequence goes on from BHFT01038949.1 coordinate 12,012, forward strand.
AAAGATTAAGAAATTTCCTTTGAAAATGTGGATGAATATTTATATTGACAGAATTTCTGAAGAGAATCAGGCAACTTTTGAATGGGCATATAACAATAAGCATTGGGTTTGTTACTTTAGCCCTTAAGTCAAGAGGCTGAAGCCAAACACCTAGATGACCTTCTCATCATTTTAGGACATTTCAATCAAGCAAATTTAAGGAAAGAGCTCCCAAAATATTTCCAGCATATCAATTATCCCACTCGGGTGGGATGCAAATATTTTTATTTGTATAGCTTCCTCTTTTTTTTTTGCAGCACCCCGCCCCCCGCTCCATTTTTTTTGCCTCCCGGACCTCAGGGAAGCCTCCTGGGTGAAGCATAAGACACAAGAAGGATCCCGGCCCAGCTGATCATCAGAACAGCTCTGATCTTTGGGAGGAAAAAAAAAAAGAATACCGTGTTGTGAACAGGTAGCTGTTTTTTACTACTGGTCAAGCACGAACTGTAACATTTTTTTACCACCGATTCATCCGAACCAGGCCAAACTGTAGAATACCATCACTGGTCCTAACAGAGGCAAAAATACTTAGATCACTGCCTACACTAAATAGATATAATTGATAGGTTTATAGGTCTTTACCACAAGCACTGTGGGACAACCTGATCACTGCATGACTTAACCTTGTACCTGCCTACAGACAAAGACTTAAAGTCTATGAAACCAACAATTAATTCTGTGAGAACATGGACTGATGAGGCAAACGCTGAAGCTACAGAGCTTGCCTTGATTTCACTGATTGGAATGTTTTCAAAGTTACCTCTGCAGACCTAGATGAGCTTCATGATATGCTGTAACATCATATGTCAGCTTCGTGGAAAACCTATGTGTACTGACCAGGCACCTGCGAATATATAGTATCAATAAACCTTCATTCACAGCTAACTTAAGCAGCCTGCAGAAAAGGTGACAGAATGCTGTACAATCAGGCCAGAAACATATTAACAAGAGAGATCAAAGCAGCCAAAAAGAAGCTACTCTGAAAAGTTAAGGAATCAGTTCTGAAAAATGATGAACCAGCAAAACATGTGGAAAACTCTAAAAAACTTCACTGGCTACAGCAAACCTCCTTCCCAGGGAGAAGGAAATCAACAACTAGCAGATGACCTGAATGTGTTTTACTGCAGGTTTGAAAGGAAATTACAGCCACCTATCTCCACAATCCCCATTTCAAACATACCAACCACAGTCAAGTCTTCTACAACTGACCACATCTCAAACAACAGCCAAAACTCCCACAATTGACCCCAACCCATTGCGGTCCACAACCTCTGGTGATCACAGATAAAGAAGTGCAAGATCTATTTCACACACAAAAGCCAGGAAAGCACCAGGCCAGACAAGATCTCTTCTTGCTTAGAAAAGTGTGGTGCTGACCCAATTTGGCCCCCATCTTCACTCGAATCTTCAATAAATCACTAGAGATGTGCCATGTTCCTTCTTGCTTTAACCACTCTACTATCATCCTAGTGCTAAAGAAGCCAGGGACTGAATGACTACAGACCAGTTGCTCTAACATTTGTAATTATTAATACCTTTGAAAGGCTAGTGCTGTCCCACCTGAAAATTATCATGGATACGCTGTTAGATCCCATGCAGTTTGCATACAAGCAAATAGATCACAGATGATTAATATGCTCTTGCCTACATCCTACAACACCTTGAATCTCCAAATGCCTAAGCAAGGGTCCTCTTTGTAGACTTCAGTTCAGCAATTCAATACCATCAATTCCAGACATTCTTCTAAGTAAATTAAACCAACTAGCGGTACCTGAAACATACTTGTAGTGAGGTCATAAGCTTCCTAACAGAACAGAAGCAGCAGGTGAATCTAGGCAGAATCACATTCTAATACCTGTACAATTAGCACAGCCCCCCGCAAGGCTATGTACTTTCTCCACTTCTCTTCTCCCTGTTATACCAATACTGCATCTCCAAAACAATCCATCTGTTAAAATACTGAAGTTTTGCAGATGACACCAACAGTGACTGGTCTCATTCAAGACAATGACGAATCCACATACAGACAGGAGGTTGTATAACTTGCCTCATGGTGGTAACCAGATCAATCTGGAACTGAACCACTCAAAAACTGTAGAAATGGTGGTAAGTTTAGAGGAAACCTCCCATACTACCACCTCTTACATCCTAGAGACACAGTATCAACATAGAGACATTTAAATTTCTAAGTTCTAACATATCACAAAACCTAAAATTTGACACCAACATCAAAAACATCATCAAAAAAGCACAACAAGAGAATGTTCTTTCTGCACCAACTCAGAAGCTCAAACTCCCAAAGAGCTGCTGATCCAAGTTCTACAGAGGATATTATGAGTCTATATGCGACCCTTATAACTGTGTTATATATACTGCTGTGCCAGAATGGTTTTTTTCTTCATCCTGAGTTGGCTGGGGAGTTTTGCCTGTGTTTATTGGTATCAATTTTCTCTGTGTTCTGCTTGATGTGGTGTTTCTAATATACTTCTGTCTGTTTGTAGTTTTTTTTTTTTTCTTAATGTGGGGCAACATTGTGTTCCCTGTATTTGAGGCTTTTAGTGCGACTTTGAGTATAAAGGACGGCTATCATTTATTAGGAAGCTAGGTTTCATCTGGGTGACTGGTTGGGGTGTGTTTTGAGCTGGAGGTATCGAGGGGGTCTTTGGTGCCCAAGTGTTTGCCTGGCTTGTGTGTGTGGAGATTTTTTTGTTTGAGAGTGCAGGCTTCCAGATAATTGACAGTCTAGTGGAGTCATCTCTTCTATTCATGCTCTCAGCTCTTTTTTCAATCTCTATGGTTTCTTCTCTGATAATTCTGTAGCTGGGGTTTATAGTGGCTAGGGTTTTGAAGTCAATGCTATGCCACTGTGGCTTTCAAGTGTTGGCTTAGTGAGGAAGTGCGTTCGCGGTTGTAAAAATGATGTTGTGTTTCATCTAGGTTGGGTACTTATTCTTCTATTGGTCTGTCCAATGTCGGTGGCAGGACATATGCATAGGGACTTCACATATACCTTGGTTTTCAAGGTCAATTTTATCTTTGGGTTTCTTAGGATGGCTGCTATTTTCTGTCTGTTTTGAAGGCAGTCTTGGATGATGCCTGTGTAGTATCTTACTGATTTGTCTGTAGTACCGCTTATGGAGGGCAAGACAGCTGTTCTTATAGGGTCTAATTCATCTTCTATGTCTTCCATATATGTTCAGTGTGTTTTGTGGATCAGCCAGTGATTTTCGCTTTTGTGGAAGCCATTGGCTTTCAGTACTTTAGTCGAGGGCATAGTCCAGTCTTTATGTGTGGTCTTGTCATGATTCTGGCATTAGTGTTTTGGCCACAAAGTTTATCTGTTGGTGCTAGTGGTGGGATTGGATGTTGAAAGGTAGCCGTGGTTTTGGTGTATGTTTTCTTCTGGTTATATGGCATGTCCTAGTGTGCTATCTGTTTTTTTGTAGAATAGTAAATCTAGGAAATGGTAGTTGTTTGTTTCCATTTCACATGGTGAATTATGATTTTGGGGTGTGTGGTGTTTCAATGTGTTAGGCAAATTGTTAAAGTTTTCTTTTCCAAAAAAACACAAATGTGTCATTGATGTAACTTAAGCCATAGTCTAGGTTTGTGGGTGGCATTGGCTAGGGCTCTGGATTCAAATTCTTCCATGAACAGGTTTGCAATGACGAGTCCCATTAGGGGCTCCTTCATTTTCTTGTATCTTTTGTCCTTGTGTAAATGAAATATGTGGTGGTTAAGCAGTGTTTTGGCTAGTTCCATGGAGGTGTTTGGGTGGTATCGATTTATTTTTTGATAATTTTGAGAGTTTCTTTTATTTATCGAGGATTTGAAGTGGATAGTTTGAACTAAACGTTCAAACAACTTACGAAGCACAGGATTCTGTTGTTTTGTCCACGTGTATGATCTTTGATCAATTTCAAGATGTGGTATGAAGACATATTATACTGTTACTATGTGAAGCTACTGCTTCAAGCATGGGGCTGTAGCTGCTTTGCTAGGTTAGTTTGGCTATGGGAGTTTTTTCCATGGTGCTCCTGCGGGGAGCTCGCCTATGGATTCGACAGGTTGTCTTTGTGTATTTTTGGAGCCACGTATAGCTTTGGCCGATCTGGAAGAATTTTCTCATTGGCAGATGAATGTCTAGTTGGATGCTCCGTGGGGCTCGATTTTGTGAGTAGGTTATGCGATTCTTCTTCTTGGTTATTTTTTTCAGCATATGTGGTTGGGTCCAGATGTTTTAGTGGTTTTTGTGATGTGGGAAGTCTTGGAGTAGATTTGGTCAAATTCTTGTGTTCAAATAAGTCTATTTCTATCCCATTACTGACTGATGGCATTACCTTTATCTGCTGAAGTATGATTATGCCTGTCGTTGTTGCTTAAGGCTTGCAGGTGCTTTTTAGTTTCTTCTTGTGTGCCAGTGCTTTTTGGGTGGTTTTGTTTGTGCATAGGAATTGTTAGTGATTGGTGTCCTTATTCTGTCAGCTTCATTCTGTATTTAATTTAGTTAGGCTGGATTACACTCCACATTGATGGATTTTTGTGGAGATTTTTAGGGTGCTTTTTGCATAATTGAATCCTTTGGTTAGGACATCTGTTTCTGTTTTGTGAGTTTCTCTGTTGGAAAAGTTTTATAGAGAGTGAGTGCGAGTGTGTGGTGTGGAGTTTTGGGGGCTTTCTTGTTCCATGTTCTAAATTTCTATTTAGTTTCTTCAGGAGTTTGTCCATTTTTTGTAAAGTGGTTTCAGTTTAGCTCTCCGATTGTAAGTTGTTTTATCTTGTCCTCAAAGTAGAGGTGGATTTTGTTGCTCAATTTTCCAGGTGTAGAATTAGAAGATCTTTTGTTTAGGCTTTGGCTTTGTTTAAGCAAAATCATGGCTTTGATCCACAAAAACACACTGAGACATAATTGGAGACTAAAGATGAACAGAGACCTAACTCGCGAACAGCTGTCCTGCCCCTACATACGAGGAGATCTAACTATAAGACAGGGAATCATCAAGATACTACACAGGCATCAACAATCAAGACTGGCCTTCAAAACAGAACAGAAAAATGGCACGCCATCCCTAAGAAACCCCAAAGATAAAAATGACCTGGAAAACTAAAGGGTAATATGAAAGTACCCTGTGCATGCATGCCCTGCCACCTACATTTAGAAGAATAAGTACCGGCATTCACACCTAGATTCAACACAAAAATGCAGTAAAAAAACAGGAAACATACTTCCTCACTAGTCAAAACACATCAAAGCCACAGGTCATAGCCTGACTTCAATGGCAGCCAAAACCCCTAGCCATTATAGAAAACAACCTCCCAGTACAAGATATCAAGAGAAGCCCAAGAGATTGAAAAGATCCAGAAAAGCATGAATAGCAAGAGATGATTCCACCCCAGATCCTGTCCATTATCTGGAAGCCTGCACATCTGCAACAAAAAAAATCTCCAACACTAAACCAGGCAACATTGGTCACTAAAAAGAGAGCCCCTCCCCTCGTAGAGGTCCGGGTCAGCTCAACAGCAGCCCAACAGTCACCCGCTGAAACCTAGCTTCTTAATAGAATGATAGCCATTCCCTTTCACAACGCCAAGGCCGCACTAAAAGCCTCGCAATACAGGAAGCCACACATGTTGCCAGCCATCAAGACAAAAAAATGCTACAACAACAGACAGAAAGATATTAGAAACAGAGCAAACGTCCAAGACCAAATAAACACAGTCCCAAGACTCCCAACCAATCAGGGAGGAAGAAAAAAACCATTCTGGGCACAAGCATAGGCTAGCACCAAATTTAAAACAGAAAAGGGCTGTGAATGTCTGACTCACAGATGAAATATATATCTATATATCTATATTCAGATGAGATTCTGCCGAAACGTTGCTACAACTTTTAAAAGCACAACTATAATGACGTGGGAAAATACCCGAACAAAGCTGAATACCATACATACATATATACATACATACATATTCTGTTCTTTTCTTAGAAAAGTCAAGTCCATTTTTTTTGAAGGAAACACTTAATTAGACAGTTTTTGTTTTTAATGTAAGTGCCCTACAGGGTATTCATTGCCTGAACTTATCCATTTTTCTATTTGTTTTTTTTTTTAATGAAAAAGAAGATGGGTTCAGAATAATGAAAGTGAATTAACTTTGGTTTAATGGCATGCTGAGAAAAACTAAAAGATTCAGCTGCCTTCCTTTCCCCAAGAAGTCAATTCGAGGTAAGACAGGATCTGGTAATAGATCTCTCCTAGGCAATGGGATCTTGTTGACAACAGATGGAATGAATTTATCTAGCTGCCCACTTTTCCATTTTTACTTGACTCTGGGTGACTTGCTATAACACAGATAAAAATGCAAAATATATAATATAAATAAAAAATAAAAAACATGTTGTATATGTGTGTGATGTAAACCAGAAGCCATACCAGGAGATAGGCTCTGACCCACATCCAGGGTCCTCAGCACAAGCACTAAAGCCTTACAAAAGCCCAACAGGGATGGGGCCAATCTAATTTCAGGGGGAATGATGTTCCAAAGAGTGGATACCATGGTAGAAAAGGCTCTCCCTCTGGACTCTGCCAGCTAACACTCCCTAGCTGACAGTATCAGAAGAATGCCCTTCCTGCCAAACTGTACCGGCTGAGATATATAAGTTGGTTGGGAGAGGAGCTGGGACAGGCTGAAGGACTGGTGGACTGGTTGGATGCCAATGAATGCAGCTTCCATTCCACTAATTTGCCTGGTGGCCATCTTGCCTTCCCGAGATTTTGCAGCAGCATTTTTTGATGGCTTATAGCCAGTGAAGCTAATATGAGACAAACAAAATAAAAATTGAAGGCTTCTTCCCAGATACTGTCTCCTATTTTAATGTAATCCAAAACTATAACTGGAAATAAGCAAGAACATGGAAGCTAATTCTTTGGTATTTAATTTTTCTGTCAAAAATTAATTCAAAAAAAGATCAGTGGAGTGAAGCAGTGGGTGAATACCATGAGAAATATTGGTAGTTCCAGATACTATACAATCTTCTTATTTTCTAAAATTAGGCTGAGAATCTAATTCAGCCACTTCTACAACCTTCTTGTTTGGCTGATGAAAGAATTTTGTGACAAGCGGTTTGCTGTATTCTCAGTAGCAATCCACCTGCCTTAACCTAACTTCATGATTAAACTTTTCTCTTTAAATCTTTGGAAAATGCTTCTAAAAGATCTGTCCATGTTTTGGCTTTATTATAAACATAACATTTATAGCTTAAGATCTTTTCTTTCCTTCCTTGTCTTTCCTTTCTTTCTTCCTTCCTTTTCTTTCTTTCTTCTTTCTATTCTTCTTTTCCCTTTCCTTTCTTTCTTTCTTTCTTTCTTTCTTTCTTTTCTTTCTTTCTTCTCTTTTCTTTCTTTCTTTACTGTCTTTCTCTCTATTCTCTCTCTTCAGCCTTCAAGATTCATAACTGTCGCTTTGCAACTTTCGGGCTGTCATAAGAAATGGGGGGGAGGAGGGAAGGGAGGTCTGGAAATGTGTGCAGGTGTTACATTTTTCTGTTGTGTAAAAATGAGAGGGGGAGAGCATACCATCAGAGTTAGGATTTCTATTTCTCGCGTAGCTTTCTTTTTCCTGCGCAAACTGCAACCCGTTATCCAAATATGCAAAGGTCAACAGACGAAGGCCTCATCATCACCTGAATATTGCCCACATGATTCATATTCACAATTTCTAATTGGAAGTTTCATTCTGGAAAACTATTAGGGGTGGGAACATTTCCCATCACTTTTGTTATGTGGTTGCGTGCCTAATTTCTCAGACTTCAGAATTCTTTGGTTGCTACCATTTCATTTTCAGTAAAAAGATATATTTTCCTCTAACTTAAAGAATCTAAGTATTCTTTCTTCGGATTTTTGAATGGGAACACCTCATGACATCTATATCTTTACATTTGACACTACCAGCCCACCCGGAGAAAACACCCAATGTTCTTCCGAGGGCCTGAACATCTTGTCATCTTCAACTAGCAACCAGGAAATATCTGGGAAGCCATTGGAGGGGCAGATTCTTTGCTTGGTACAGGAAGCCGAATTGTTAGCAGAGCTCAATTGGAAAGAGGATCCAGCCTGTGAAGCCCAGATTGGTACGGTGGGGGCTGGCTGGAAAGGATCCGGAGAAGGATCCCCCCCCGGGATCACAAACACCTGCCGGCGTGAAAAAAGAGTTAAGCCCTTGGCCAAGAGAGGGAAAAGAGGAAAAAAAAAATCTCTTACTGGATCAAGCCAGGATACTCCTTAATGAAGCCTGTTTGAACAACCCAAGCTGCACCAAAGGTATGAAGGGGAGTTAGCCCCACTAGAAGAACAGCAGAGCAGCCCCCTCTTTCCATAAATCAACCTGAAGCCAGCAAGCAGCCCGGGCCCCAGCGGGAGGTATAAATCCTAGAAGCGTAGAGCTCCTAAGTTGCCTCCATTAGAAGTAAAGTACGGGGACATCCAAAACCTTTAGGGTTTTCCTAGGCCGCAAGGTTGGAGCTTGATGGGAAGAATGACGGAGGATTTTTCCTCAGAAGCAGCGCAAAGTGAGATGTTTATCAAGGGCTCTGGAGGAACAGCCTGCAGAGTGATGCGTGACGCTTGCATAATGATAATGCTCCCAGTTGATGAATTATATAAACCTGGTCATAACTGAGCGCTGTGGGGCTAGGTTTGAGGACCCATTGGCAGAGCACAATGGCCGATCAGGATGAAAAAGACCGATAAATCAGGGCGGAGGTCTGTGGGCTGACATACACCCAAGAATTTTAGACAGTTAGCAGGTCAGTATCCAAGGCTGGTCCAGTGAACCCTGATACGGGAAGCATTTAAAATGGATTTAAACGAAGATGTGACCAGAGATGCATTGCTAGAAGAGACCCGAATGACCTTGCAGATGGTGGTACTCGCTGGCAGAAGAAGTGGAAAATTGATTTTAACCCGAAGCAGATGGCGGGGAGGTTCTGGGTGGAGCAAGCCCTTTCCCCCACGTCCTCAAGAGGTCCCCCAACCTCAGAGGGGAGGGAGTTTGGCGGGCAGACCAACCCCTCTGCCGCGTTTCCGATGCGGAAGGAAGGTTCACCGGGCTGGGAAACTGGCAAAGTCAAGCTGGAACAAAGGGGGCACAAAAGCGAGGAAGAAACCTGAAAAAATCCCCAGGTTAACAGAAAAAAGGGTCATTGCGCCATACGGCATCAATTTCATGACCGGGAAAAGGGGGCGATCTCGCCGAAGCTTCAGAATCCATTGTGAAAAGCTTCCACAGGTACCCGAACCTTTGAAAGGGGAGGAGAAAATTTTCCAAAAGGAATATTGGGATTGTGTAAAGGAAGTATTCAGTTTGAAAAAGGCCTCGGATGAGCTCCACACTCACCGGTCAACGATCGTGCTATTTGAAATTTTACCTGGGGTTGAAAGCTTCTTGGAAACCGAAGTATGCTCAATGATCCCACAAGAATTAGAGGAGCTTAAGATTGTTTATAGATAAAATTCTGGAACCGGGGTTTCATCCAACCTGCTAGGCCCCGGGTTAGCGGGCCCAGTATTGTTCCTTGAAAAGAAAGGATGGCTCCAAACGCTTGGTGGTTGGACTATAGGAAATGACGCCATTTCCTGGAAAACGTGTTACCCTCTCCCCTTGAGTAAGGACATGCTTGGCCCACTAACAAGGGAACAGATTTTTCACGATAGTTGGATTTGAGAGAGCATACTACCGAGTTCGAATTAAGAAAGGGATGAGTGGAAGACCGCTTTTTAAACTGCCCGATGGGTTGCTTTCAAATTCAACGTTTCTTCCTTTTGCGCCTACAAGGCCCCAGCCTGTATTCTATGCAGAATGATCAATCAGGTGTTTACAGGGAAACAATTTATTACCGGGAGGTTCTGGTTTACCTTTGATGACCATCCTAATATCTATATGGACAACTCTGGATGAACATGTGAAACTGGTGTGGTCGGTTCTATAGAAAACTGATGTGCGCTAATGTTGTATGGCTAAACTGATCCAATTGTGAATTCCATCAAGAGAAAATTGGGACTATGTTGGGGTATCCGCATTCTCATTCTGAGGGGCATAGAAAATGGATCCAGAGAAGGTTGCGTGCCGTATTGGAATGGGCTCCCCCACATACCAGAAAAACAACTTTAGAGCTTCTTGGAATTTGCAAATTTTTACCGACAATTTAATCCCGGCTTTTCCTAAGATTTAGCAATGCCCATCACCAAATCTCTTAAAAACTAAAGGAGAAGGTGAAGCCAAGCCTAGCAGCTGTTGGAGTGTGTCCATGGCGAGTGCCCAAGCAGCTTTTTGGAAAAGATAAAATGACTGTTTGCTGCAGAACCAGTGCTAAAGCACTCCCAGGACATGGAGGCTCCTTCGTTGATCCAATCCGATGCGAGTGATGTTGGCCATTGGAGCAGCTGTTACTTCAAATCATATGAGAAAGGGACCTTACAGCCTTGTGTGTATACCTCCCGTAAACTGTCTGAAACCGACGTGACAGGTTGAGCCGTCTGGGAAAAAGATGCTTTTGCAGTTTGTATGGGCTCTTACTGACCTCCACCGAGACATTTCCTGGAAGGAGCCAAACATCCCATTTTTAGGTGTGACTGATCATAAAAAATTGAAGCCTTAAAAATGCCTCGGAAGCTGTCCCCTAAACAAAGCCCGTGGGGCGCCCATATTTCAAGCGGGTTCAATTTCTCACTGAAGTACATTCCAGGGGGCAAGAACTTCAGAGCGGGACGCTCTCTCTGACTACCCCAATATAATAGATATTGCCAGGAAGTGATAAGCCCATTGTTTTAACAAAACTCTAGCTGCCCCAGTGAATCACCAGAGGCCAGAAGAAGAAACAAGAAGTGGATTTATCAAATGACTTAACCGCACAACTAAAAAGAAGCCCTAAAACTTGATGATTGCGTTCTGGCTACATTCAAATCACTATACGTTAGAGAATGGTTTTTGACTTGATGGGTGGGGGACCAAGTTGTATTGTGCACAAGGTGGCTGAAGGGGCCAAACACTACAACAAGCTTCATTGATTCAAATAAAGGGCAGCTGGTCATAATATGATTTGTGAAACCTTACACCTGGTTAAGCGGCATTCTCGTGGCCTACTTTGAAGAAGGACATTTGAAGCTTTATGTAGCGAGCTGTCAATTTTGATTGCTTCGGGCAAAAAGAGACCTCCTGGTAAGCCGGCAGGGTTGTTGACAAAATGTAGCTAACCACGCCCCCTGGAAGGAAATCTCTATGGACTGTTATAGTTGAACTTACACCGAAAAGCAGTGAAAACACAAGTTATCTTGGATGGTAACTGATTTTGTTTTTCCAAACAGTACATTGATTACCTTGAGTCCAAAGAATTCCATCTGCAAAGACATGGCTAAACAAATGTTGTATTTCACTATTATAGGTTACATGGTGTTCCGTAACACATAAATCTCTGATAGAAGGGTCCAATTTGCTTTCAAATTTTTGGAAAGTGTTCCTAAGTTGATAGGGCCTCCGCCCAGGCTTAAGCTCTGCCACCACCCCAAAAACCAATGGGGCCTGTGAGAGACTAACGCAGTGTTAGAACAGTAATCTATAGATGTTTATATAAAATTATCAACAAGACTTCCTGGTCCCGACCTACTACCATTTGCTGAAAATGGATATAACAACTCCGTACAAGTAGTAACTGGATTTACTTCCATTTAAAGTAGCTTCAGGACAAAGATTTTGTACCCATGACCTGAACTTCTCGTGTAAAGGGCCTAAACATCCAGTCGTTGCGATGAATAGATAACCTCAACTCCAACTTAACTGGCAGTAACACGTAAAGCATTAGATGTGGGCCCATCAAGCTCATTAAGAAGTTTGCAGATAAGAAAAAGATCTCCACAGAAATTTATAAAGTAGGCGACAAAGTTTTCCTGTCCACCAGAATTACCTGCAAACCACTCAATAAAATTGAAAAGTTGGTTTCCTAAATTATGTTGTCCTTTTCATGATTGAACGGATTTATAACCCTGTAACAGTTCCAGCTGAACTACGAAAACTCTTCGATGAAGTCACCCTGGTTTCCATGTTGTTTGTTTAAACCTGAACATACTTTCTGATTTAAGACCCATCCAGGCCAACCCTCCCAATACCAATACTGATTGAGGGTGAACAACATTTTTGAAGTTAAAGAAAATTCTTGGGGACTCTCCAAATGGAGGGGTCGGCTCCATATCTTGTAGCCTTGGAAACTTTCCCTTCTTCACAAGCCAAATGAATTAACGAAAATGACGTTTTAAAGCCCCTAAGTTGATCAAAGCATTTCCTACAAGTATCCTGATTAAACCCTAGGAGTGTATTTCATTTGTAATTCTCTAATTGATTAAATTATTTCTTATATTTTTTTCCCTCTCTCTCTTTTAGGACTGAGGTTTTTCTTTTCATAAGGAGGGCCGAATGTCAGCCTTCTAAGATTCTTCTTACTAAATGCTTGCATCTTTCGGCTTGTCATAAGAAACGTGGGGGAAGGGGATGAGTCTGGGAAGTGTGCTGCAGGTGGTTACATTTTTTTGTTGTGTAAATGAGAAGGGGGGAGCATACATCAGGAGTTAGGTTTCTATTATTTCTCGTAGCTTTCTTTTCTCTGCGGCAACTGCAACCCGTTATTCAAAAATATACCAAGGTCAACCGGACAGAGCCTTTCATCATCACCTGAAGATGCCCAACAATGATCATATTCACAATTTCTAATTTGGAAGTTTCATCTGAAACTATAGGGGGTGGGGACATTTCCATCACTTTGTATATTGTGGATTGCGTTGCCTAATTTCTCAGATTCAGAATTCTTTGGTTTGCCTACCATTTTCATTTTCAGTAAAAGATATATTTTCTCTAACTTATAAGAGTCTAGTATTCTTTCTTGGATTTTGAATGGAGCACCTCATGAACAACTAATCTTCTTCTTTTCATTCATTCATTTGAAAAAATGGAAATTACTCCTATCCCTGTAATAATCAATTTTTCAGAAGCATAAGAACTGTATCAGATTGTAAGGTTGTTAATAAACTATACCTGTTCTGTCATCTCCTTATTCTATCAAAAGTTTCATTTTAATCAGGACAATTGCTCCATGGGAAATAAGCAGATCAACAATCCTCATCTTTCTCCCCATGACAGCCTACATTCACCATAGGTTTTTATTTCTCAGAGCCTGGGACAAAACCCCTTTTGTAAAAAAAAGATCTTTGTTAAGATATGTCTATTTCTTTTGAGGTATCTTGGTAGAACCTGAAAGAAAGGGCCCCATGTAAAGGCTATATCAGAGATCAAAAGCCAGCCAACTCAATCTCTTAAGTAGGAAGAATACAGAGTTGTCAATATTTTATTTAGATTTTTACTAGTCAGGGAGTTTTCTTCCAAAGAGAAAAAAATGCATTTTAAAATGCTCTGAACAAGTTCAGCTCTAATTCAAGCATTGCTGATTGCATTATGGTTGTTGTTATCTGTGCCAAGAGGCAAAGGAAGCAAGAAGGAAGAGAATGCTGCTAGAATCAAACAAAAAGCGTTTGTGTTGCAAAACAGCTTGGGTTGCCAATTAATTTTTTCTTAAAAAGCCCAACTCTCCATAGTACAACATTGGCTTGTGCATTGGCTTAGATTCAAAACTCCTGAAAACTTTATAAAGCTCCTGACCACTCCCAATTTAGTGTTCTCCAGTTGGATCTGAGTGAGAGGTTGATCTGGAGAGGAGTCTTACCATTATATCAATCTCAAAATGCATGAATTTCAACAGTGACAAAAGAATAGGCTTCCTAGGAGCTTCATCAGCAATCAGTAAGAATTTGATGGCAGGTGAAGGCTAGGACGATAAAACTCTTGGGGAAATTACCAAACGGTTTAGACAGGAAGAGAAGCATAAAGTATACGACTGGCCACAAGTCCGAGATGATATTGTGGTTATATGCCAGAGGGATTCCTTTTACATTGTATGATCCTGGCGGGGGCATCATACAAGTCATCTTTTTCTAGTGGAGAATGCTGCTGTAATCACAAAGCTGTACATTCTTGGGTTTACAACTGGATATTCAAAAAAAAAAAAAAAAAAGGGGCTGAATATTCCTGCTCCTTTAATATTTAAATATAAAAGAGGCATTTTTTAACACTATAAAGTTGCCCCATTCTACTTCCAAAGACAGGAACAAAGCCTTTAAGGCCTTTCACAGAGGCCGACGGATGCAAAAGTATGGAAAAATGACAAGCGGACAAGAAAAACTGTTCCATTCCATTGTTATCCGCTCTCAAAATTGCCCCAAATTTGCATAAAGAGAGTGAGACAAAACAATGGAAAGAACAACGGACAGGGGGTGAGGACGTTAACCAGGATGTAAAGCGGATGCTCCAAGAAGCTAGGCGGATGGAAAGGGATGGAAGTGGATGGAAGCAGATGGCAACTATCCGCAGGGCTTCCGGGGAGCACAGCGAAGCAGACGCCGCAAGCAGAAGGAAACCGGATGCAGAGGCAAGATACCTAAGCGGATACAGCGGGATGCATCACGGAAAGCCTAGCGGATGCCTAGCAGATACAAAGCTTCACTGCGCATGCGAGGAGGATGCCATTGCATCAGCCCGCGGACTATTAAAAGGATGCAGCTCGCAAGCAGCGTTCACCATTCAGAGGAAAGACCTGCTTGCCAAAGACACATCTCCAGCGAACAAACCATGGGGGAAGAAGAGAAGCCTCTGCCATTCTGCTGCCAGCCCTGCAAGGCAGGCCACCATCCCACCCCTTTGGCCTGATCTGCTTCTGCTGGGGCTTCTGCTGCTCGGCTGACTCTGCTGGTGGCTGAGGCTTCTGCTGGTGTGCTCCTGGTGCTGGTTGCTTCTGCTGATGTTTACTCTGTGGTGCTGCTCCTGGTGGCTGGTGCTTCTGCTGAGTGGCTTACTTGCTATGGCGTGCTCCTGGTGGCTGGTGCTTCTGAATGGTGTCTTACTCTGCTGGTGCTTACTCTGCTGGTGCTCTCTGGTCTACTGGTTTTGCTCCCATGTCCTCTTGGTCTCCTGGTCCTGCTCGCTGCTTCCTGGTCCTGCTGGGGTTTACTGGTGCTTACTCTGTGCTGCTGATCCTTGGTCTGCTGGTGGCTGCTTGTGCTGCTGGAACCTGCTTGGTGCTGCTGGTGCTGCTTGGTTGCTGCTACTGTTGTTGTTGCTGCTGCTGTCGGTAGTGTGTGGTGGAGCAGCCCTAGAACCTTCGAAAAACCCTCTGATGAGGCCCCAGAAGGCCCTGCCAAAGAGGGAGAAAGAGGCATTACGCGAGAAAGGGAAAGAGAGGCAATACTCCATCGAAGAGGAACATGAGGATGAGGTGCTTCGAATGGCTGAGGAAAGAGTACCTTATGGGGAAGGGACACAGGGCTCTATCGAGACATCAAGAGAGAAAGCAGCGGCTTGGAGATGAGAAGGCGGAGGAGCCTGGGCTACACTTCGGAGGTCCTCCTCGGGTGGTTGGAAGCACTGCACACCTGGTACGGGGAAGCTGCATGAAGAAGTCTGGCCAGGCCGCGGTCCCAAGCTCACCGCCCGGGAAGACCTACATGATGGCCATAGTTGCAGCTTCTTGGAGGGTTGGATAGATCTGTCACGAGGAGGCAAGCCGCTCTGATTCTTACCCTCCTCTCTTCAGGCAGCCCACAGAGAGGCCAGTCCTTCTTCATGGGCCAACAGTCAGCTCCTGTTGTCCAGGCATGTATCTTGGAGCGTTCCACGATGGAGGACCCCCCTGACAGCTGCACTTCCCCGTGATGGGACCGCGTGGAGGACCCCCTGATGCAGTGGGAGCAAAGGAGGAGGGCACATGCCACCAGGAGAACCAACCCACACCCACACCAGCTCCACCTCCACAGAAAGCGGCAGAGAAGCCAGACCGGAGGGCAGAGCCACACTTGTTCCTGCCTGGATTATCAGGGACACCATTCAGAAGCAGCGTAGATCTCCTCTCTCAGCTGGTACACAAACTGACATACATTCTCAAACCGCAAGCCTTCCTCACCACGTCAACAGACCCTCATGGAACATGTCCGAATCACAGTACCGGTGATAAAGGAGAGGATCACAGGTCTTTCTCCACAACCCTCCAGGACCCAGCTTGAACCTGCTCCGACCCAGTCCAGGTCTGCTCCTCCACCCCAAAGTTGATTGTCACAGCCCTTCCAAGCTTTCCACCAGGCCCTCACCTACCAAGGCTACAGCTACCAAGGAGTTCCAGCAGCATAGGCAGCCTTCCCAATCCAGAACATTGTTTCATCGCACACCACAGATGCCAACCCATGCCCACTGATGCCACCCACGCACAGATTGCCACCCCATGACCACAGATGCCACCCATGCCACAGATGCCACCCACGCCCTTCACCCTCGCTCACCTGCAGACCAGACAAACCCCACTACACTCCTTCCTTCCTCCACCCCAACAGGCCAAGCCGGCCTCAGAACATCTGTCATTGGTCTGGACTGACACCCCCATTGTCATTGGGAGGAAGGGCTCTCAACTGACAGGACCTGAGCCAGCTCTCTGAGAGGCTTCCTCCACACACCATCCCTGTTGTTCCTCTCGGGCCAGGCACCCCAATGGCACCCCAATGGCAACCTCAGACCAGCACTCCAGCACAGCACCTCCACAGCACCTGGGACCCCTTACCCCTGAGGACTATGGGGCACCACCTCAGAGTGACTTGGAAGAGTGCAGAGACTGGGTTGCTACCTTTGACTTTATCTTTGCTTGGGACACTTTTCTTGGGTCATTTTGTACAGTTTGTTATTAATTTAAAGTTTATCTTGCTTCACACAACTTGGTTCATTTATTTTAGTAAATAAAGTCTTGGTGGAAACTTTCAGAAAATGGTTTTTAAGCCTTTGCATTACTTGTGGATGAGGTACAGATAGCGTGGATGGGGCAGGGCAGGATACCTGTGGGCATGGGTAATTAGCTGTGGGATGGGCAGGGATACTGTGAAATGGGTAATAGCTGTGGGTGGGTAGATTAGCAGTGGATGGGCGGGATACCTGTGGGATGGGTAAATAGCTGTGGGTAGATAAATCTCCAGTGGCAAGCATAGTGGCCGCTCCTAGTGTATCTGCCACCCTCCCATGTGGCTAACCTAATAGCTCTCTCGGACCTCTTCCCCCAGTAAACAATGTTAATCATTGATCCACACCATTTCAACAATAAACCACAACTCTTTATTAACATGCCCTGTTCATTGTAGGGGCCACTCAAACATACATGGCACAATCTCATCAGTGTGATGGGGACAGGCTGAAGGAGATCCATTTAAGCATCTACCATCCTGGTCTTGCCACTCCACTGCTCCAGCTTGGGGAGTTTGCCACCAGTGTTTCAGGAGGTGGCACGGCTTCTCCTTCATGTGAAGCTCTGTTGGGGCCTTCCACATCCACAGTATCTATCAGGTTTCGCCCTTGCCTCATTCACCAGGCTCCATGTCCCCATTGCCTTGTTTGGTGGTCCACGAGCCTGTTCTGCAAACACTGGGTAGTGGGTTGCGCATGAGATTGTGCAGGATGCAAGCAAGCTTCCACAATGTTCACTCATGGTCTCTGGGCGGATGCTGCATGGTGGTGGAGACAAGTACCTTGGAAACCTGTTGGCCAGGATTCCAAAGGGTATCTCCACCACCCGCCTTTGCCTTGACAGCCTTGTAAGTTTGAAGGATCCTCTCTTCAAGGGTGAGTATTCTGGTAGTGTAGGGCTTCATGAGGTTAGGTTCTGAGGGAGAAGAAGCGGGCATCCCCCACGTATGAAGTAGGGCACATCTTGTGTGTCGTTGGGCAGGGGGTCTGGATCTGGGAAAGCCCATGATTGAGGTTGGCGTTTCCAGCCCCTCCTTGAGGTTGACTGGCCATTGTAGTTTACCTGGGCATCTGAAGATGAGCCGTGTGCCTGGAAGCATCGATGTACATCAAGTCTGTAGTCAGGCATCGACCATGGCGAAGAGGATGATGCTGAAGAAGCCTTGTAGTTGTGATAAGTGGACCCTGAGCTTGGCTGGAGCTTTTGCAGGCCACGTGCTTCCCATCTAGGGCTCCAACGGTGTGTGGAAAAGTTCCACTTCTGATACCACTGCTCTGCAACTTTCTTCCAGCCTTCTTCAGTGGTGGGCATCGGAGGAGCTCTCCAGTTATTCTTCGATGAAGGTTGGCCTGCACCATTTCTTCTGACCACCAAGCTGATGGTGTTGTGTGGCACCCTTCCAGGGTGACTGCATGCTCCTGTATGTGGTCCGAGGCCAGGTGGACACAAAGTCAGTGCCACCTTGAGCCCAGAGTCCAGGTTGGGGCCGGAGGTTGGTGGTTTGCCTTGAGTCAACCTGGTCTCAGCCACTCCACAACTTCATTCAATATAGGCTTGGCGGCATCCTCATGGACAGTTCTAGAAATGCACGGGAGTCTTGTTCCTCAGCTCCACCATCATGCTTGTTTATACAGTCTGTAGTCGCTCTTTCCTCGTGATCCATCTTTGGACCCAGACAATTTTCTTGGATGCCTCCTTTTTTCTTCCCGAAGAAACAGGTGAAAAGCCTGTAGAGGGTTCGCACTGTTGTAGGAATGGATGGGCGGCTACCAAAGGGTGTTTGGACGATCCATGTGGAGGATGACTGGATGCTGTGGAAGAGCAAGAGGCAGATGAAGGCTGAATGAAAGTCTGCACCGCAGGCCTTGCTGGACTGAAAGTGAGATCCAGGTTGATTTTCTCCCCCTTTTTATGGAAATATAGGTTTTCCGCTAGGTGTCCTTTTGCATCCTCTTGAGGCATCCTGCAGACATCCTAAATATCCGAGAAACGTCCCCTATTATGAACGTTATTTTCCATTTTACATGCTTTGTATGCGACTGACGCATCCGCTGTTCATCCTTTCTATGTCCG
The DNA here is from genome assembly GCA_004320025.1 of Laticauda laticaudata. Taxonomy (NCBI): domain Eukaryota; kingdom Metazoa; phylum Chordata; class Lepidosauria; order Squamata; family Elapidae; genus Laticauda; species Laticauda laticaudata. The sequence continues at coordinate 30,994 of BHFT01038949.1, forward strand.
TTGCTACTAACATTGCGTGGCTGTTCTGCCATCAGTTTCACTTCCTCCCTGTGGTCCGTTTCCACTGGAGCAATGCAAGTGTGCAGATGTTGCCGCGGTATGCCTTAGCGGACATAGCGGAACGTGTAACGGATTGACGACGGGCGTATAACAGATGTTCCCCATATGCGTAAGCAAGATGTATAAACGGATGCGTACTGGATACATTTTTTTCTGCTCAAAAAGTTTTGTGCAGCTCAAACTTTTTTGGCGGATGAAATGTCAGTAGACGGATGCTGGACGGTACAGAGTTATGAAAACGGACGCTTGTGTGATACTGGAAACGATGATTGCGTTAACCACGGCGATGGCAAGTGTTTCTCTCCATTTTACATCCTCTTTCCATCCGTTGGTGCTGTGTGACAGGGGCTTTAATTTGGATGGTGCGGTGTAATACTCCATGCACAAATTTCTAGCTGGGAACTGGTAGCTGGGAATAACAAATGTTTATGATATAGTCTTTAGTTATTTATTGAGCTGATTGGTTAATGGGCTGCCCTGTGGACTGTGGGCTTCTAGTTTCTGCCAATTGGCCAACCACGCAAAAAATAATCTTATTTATCTATTAAATATATTTTAAGGCTATTCCTTCTGTGTCATATGCTCCAGTGGTGCCATTTTTCAAATGTAATTAATTCTTACTCCAATGAATTGATTTGCAAAATATCACAGTTCCTGGAGTGTCCTTGCTCATACAATAATTATAATAATAACAGCTATTATATTTTTTCTGATTGACAAGTAGAATGACATATTCTGATTTTTCTCCAGAGCTAATTTGTCCCAGCTATACTTATTAAAATACAACTGACCGCTGAGTCATTTTCCAAAACATACTGATAATGGGGAAGGATACATGATAAATCTGATAATGAAATTGCTCCTGTATCGATCTCTCCCCTCACTTTATGTAATCATTGCAAATAACTCTGCAAGTTAGCCTATCCTGTTATACCTACATATATGGGGAGGAAAAGCATTTTATAGTGTGTAGAAATTTGGAATATGGCTATATAACATATTTGTATCTCAGTTTGAAGTAGCAATTTACTTTACTTGAAGAATTGCTTGTACTGAGATCTATAAACTACATTACTCTTCCCCAATAGATTGCCCTTCACAGTGCCCTGTGTTGCTATTATAAATCCCATGAGTGGCTGCTCGGAATTCTGGGAGATGTGGTTTTACCATACCAGATTTAGGACGATTGGGATATGATATATTTTCACTGCTTGCAGCAAAAGATACATTTCATAAAAATATATCCTTCCCTTCCCATCCTATCCAGTGAGTTATCTGTATATATAAAAGCGAAATACCACTCACACATCATCACAAAATCTCCAGAACCGTAAAGCCTACAAACTTGAAATTTGGCATGTATGTTCCTCTTGTCTTTTAGGTGCTCATTAAGAAAGGATTTTTCAAAATGACTATCAGAGCATTAGTATTTCATATATTATTATTAACACGCTCTGATGCTAAGGAGTTCTATTCCCTCTNCCCAGGCTCCTTGCTGTCTCCTTCTTGCTCACACAGCAAATACTGTTTCAGTTTCCATGTTTCAGTTTCCAAACAGTCCTCACTTCTCACACTGACAGAACACTAGCCAGATGAATACCAATGGATGCTGGTAGGCAGAATTTTTTTCCTTTATTTTCCTCCCCCAAAACGAAGCCCCACCACATAGTTTTGTAGCGAACCACAGGTATCGAGCTAGTTCTAAATAAGTGTGCTCAGGGTTACTGCCTAAATATTCAAACTATTAATTGTTATCAAAGTTCTACATTGCCCATCTCATCTGAGTGACTCTGCCATTTACTAATAAAATCATACAATGATGTAACAAACATAATTAAAACCAGTTAGAGATAGATTTAAAAACAAAGTTAATAATTAAAAGGTTAAAAAGTAAAGAGGTAAAGTAAATGCCCCCAAGCCACCAATCACCCCAAGAGTTACACATCACTTTTAGACCTTCATACCAGTTGGCAGAATCAAGTCTTTAACACTTTTCTGGAAAGCCTACTTCACCTCTGGGGATTCTCTTCATTTCTGGGAGCAAGATGTTCCATAGGACAAGGGCAATAGCAGAGAAGGTTCTCTTCCTATCCCACCAGTTGAAATTTGATAATATTAAAGAATTCTTTAATTCTTTAAGTGTCTGTAACATACCCTCCTTGCAGGACTATGTGGGATGGGCTGAAAAGATTCACCCTACAATTTAGATTTCAGGGTAGCCAAACCAATTTAAGCAATTTAAATGTGTGGTTTTCACTTCCAGAGCTTGCAGCAAATGGCTATTGGAGTTTTTAAGTTGAAATTTACACCATTGGAATATACCTACTTGGGGGGAAGGGGGTCATTGATCTGAATTGGTCATCATTGACCCAGCACTCTCCAAATATGTTAGAAATCAATTCCTATAACCCCCAGTCATCCAGACTGTTTGCTAAACTGGCTTGAAGTTTTTGAAAACTGAACACACCAAGAAGTCATCAAAATGGGGGACATTGTTCCCTTCACAATGAAGACTCTTCATTGTGATAACTGTGTTGTGACTATACATGACTTCCTTTCCCATTTCCACTTCTCACTTCCAAAATGTTCCTTAAAAATCCAAACAAGCGACATGATCTAGACTGAGAGTCAAGCACTGAAAAATGTTGTGTTACATAGGCTTCAAAGTATTTGTCAGTATTTTCCAATGCCCCACACAGTGCATCTTTTTCTAAATGCCTGCATGAAATGCTAAGTATTTTCAAGATACAAAAGCAAAAGTAAACCAGAAAATTCAGCATTAAATTGTTAACTGAGGCATACAAAACCTTTGCCAGACCAATTCTTGAATACAGTTCGTTTGCCTGGAACCCACACTGTATATTGGACATTAACACAATTGACAGGGTTCAGAGGTATTTCTTCACAAAAGTACTCCACCTCTCCTATGAGCTGTTCAGAGCATCCAGTAGTGGGAGGTGCTTAGTCTCCGCATTCACAGGCTGAGCTTGATTTGTGGAATGCTCTCCTCACCACGTGACTCTCCAGCGTTCCCAGTTTTTGCTTAGCCTCTGCAGAAGGCAGTTCTTTGGAGCTTCTTTGACTGAAACAGGGAATAATTAGCAGGTTGGATTGCAATTCGGTTTCTTTGGTTTTTCTTGTCTTTAGCCTTCAATCCTTATAGTCTGAGAGTCCGGTTTAAGGGAGCGCTGTTCGTTGCCCCCCCCAAAAAAGACGTTGTTGGGAGCTTTTGGAAGCTGCTTCTGCTCACCTCCCCCACAGATAAGATTTTCTTACTCTGCCAGTTTTGGATTGCCACTTGTGTTTTATTCCGTTTGCTTGATGGCGGCTTGAATATTTCATTTTAAAGTCGATATCGCCTTACCCCCTCTTTCCGAACGCCGTTTTCTCGTTGCAGGGAAGTTTAATAGGATTAATTCCCCTTTCTTCTCTGCTGTTTGTTGTTTGAGAGCTCAGGCTTCGTTTGGAGCTCTGGCTTAGTTTGCAATGGCAAGGAAGCTGCTTGCTGAGAAGTGTGCGAAAAGTTTAACTGCTGGAGGCCATTTGAGTGCCACCTCATGCTGTGCGCCTTTCTGTCTCTCCTGAGCTGTGTGAGGTATTTTCTGCTCAAAGCAACAGAAATCCCTTTAGTTGGATTCACAGCAGCAAGCACCTAGGCCATGTCTGGCTGTGCAGGGAAGCGCTGAAGGCCTTACATCATCAATCGGGCCTTAGCGTTCACTATTGGTTAATGGATTCTCATTATATTTGGTTTTCTATTATTAAATATTGGAATTTACGATATATCACTACTCATAGGAGCAATACAAAGAATCTTATAGCATAATATAATATTATTACATCATAATAATCAACTCATGGTAACAACTATTAACAGTATATTACTTAATTCAATGAAATATTATTACTGAGTACGACTATTAATATATATAGACACCAGAAAATAAAAAGAATAATAAAAGGGGCAATAAGAACTTATAGGGCAACTGTTTTTTGACTCACGATTCAGTACCCTGGGTTGCCCAACCGCCTTGTACACGATATATTTCAATTACTGCTATTCTAATTTAATGCAAAATGGCATGATGGTAGCCATTCTCAGCGACACATTTGCTGAAGCAAAAGACCCAATCAAACACGGTGGAAATTCTAAAGCCTCAGAAGGGATGCCTTAGGCACATGAGGCCTTACAAAGCAAATAGACAGGCATTCTCGAGAGGTCCAGTGCTGTATCTCAGGGTGGCCCTCTTCCGTCCGTTCAGTTTTTACACCTCCCTCCTCCTCTAGATCTCTCCCTTTCATTCCCCAGGCGCAGCTTATCACAAGGACAAAGCCAGTGTCTGAACACAATCAGATGGCCCCTGAAGCCCATTCACTCCAACAGCTGCTGGTCTTTGCCAGTTGGACAGCTTTCATGAGGAGGCGTTCCAGAAATGATGAAAGCCTTGGATGGAGGATGGCTATTCGCCAAGAGATTTGCACGGGGCTTCAACATGCGGTATGTCCAGACCTTACCCTATAGTACTGACCAGAGCTTCCACCACTGAGTCATGATCAGGTCGGAACAAAGACCAGTTCCAGGTTACCATTTTACAGAGGGAGACCCTCTCCAAGCGGAGGAGGAGGAAGTAGATCAATCTTTCAAAAGGCAAGTCTGATGGATCAATTCATGATAAGCGGGCCCCTGTCAGAGGCAGACCCATTAGAAGGGGAATTGTCTGAGGATGAAGGTCTTATCCTGACCAGGCCTGCTTTACAGGCTTATTCGGCCAACAGCTTTTTCAAATCTCTCTTGTTTAGGCAAAGAATATTGCAGAGGCCATAAACAAGCCAAACCTTTGACACACCTGACCGCTTCAGGGAAGGACAGAGGACATGACCTTTCAACCGATTGGTAGTGAAGCAGAGGTAATTCCAGTCCCACCATATTTCAGACCTGGTGCAGAGTGTGGCTTCTCAGCGTATACACTCCCAACTGGACAGGATAGGATACCTTCACTTGGCCCTGAATTTGCAAGTTTCTGGGGACTCCTGAGGTAGACAAGCCTATAGTTGGATTTAGTGTCCCCTATTCCCAGTGAGGCACTGGAGGCTTAAACTGGAGAAAAATGGGTCGAGCTAGCCCTACGCGAGCCTATCAGTCTGATGCATAGGCTATCAGATCTGCCTCCTTCTTCCACCGGTCATCTCTTAGAGGCTTCGTCTATTTTGAAAGCACCTGTTTCCTTTCTTCAACATCAGGAGCGCACCAAGAATCACCTAACTTACGGCAGCTCTGATTCTCTGCAATTGCTACCTATCCGCAGCAAGTTTTCGAGCAAGGCGACATTACTCGCATGTCACGTGCCGCTTGCTCTGGTTTAAGGAACTGGCAAGCGACTTTCAAACACAAATCCAAGTGGGCTCACCCTCATTGGTGTGGTAGATAGATTCTTGGGCCCTTCCCGTGGATCCGCTATTAATTTGAACATGCAACAAGAAGGAAAATTCTCCCTTCCTTTTTTCGGAAGTCAGATTCTGGAAGTCCCCAGTCCTTTCAGAGGGGTCTTTTTCGATCTTTATATGCCGGGATCCTTTCTTCAGATACTAGAGACCCCCAGCAGTTAGACCAGACAACAACAGATAGGTCCGTCTCAGTGGAGCAGAGGTAGAAGGGATGGTCAATTCCAAAGATTCCTATTGGGTGCCAGGCCCTTCCAGGCAACCAAGATAACTTCCCAGGACCCAATTCCCTTGGCAGTGCCTTAAGTTATTCGCTGACCAAATGGGACTTCTCTAACCTCCTGAACACCTGGGTCAGGGATACAGTCAGATTTGCTCGCACTGGAGGTTAGATCCAATTCTCCAGAACCTTCATGTTCATACCCTCCTTTCAGGAGGACCCGGTCAAGTAAAATCTCATGGATTCTGCTAATTCCAACATATTTCTTGGATATACGAGCCATCCAAACAGTAGCAACCAATCAACGAGGACAAAGTTTTTATTCACATCTATTTCATTGTGCAAAAAAAATAATAATATACGGAGGGGGGTGGAGGAACGATTATTAGATTGAAACGTCTCTACTGTTTCTTAGTATTATCGCAAATTTAAATGCATTACCCTCTAATTAATATTACTGAGGTACCAGAAAGAGGGTATGCTCACGCCCATAAATTGAACCGGAGGGTACTTGCACATTGTATCTCGGCTCCTTCCAGTATAAATTTCTGAGATTTCTGCTACAATAACCACAATTTTGAATTTGTCGCCCTTCCATTGGATTAGCTCCTCCCCCAGGACTTACACCAAGGTCCTCGCGGTGCATAGCGGGCCCATCTCAGGAACATCCCGGTACGCCTCCAGCGTTATCTTGAGGATATTTTGATTTTTAATCTCTTCCGCTCATCAGGCAGTCATAGACACTCAAGAAACACATTACTATCCCTACTCAGTAGCATAGGCTTTTCTTAATAAATTGGAAGAAAGAATCAATAACTCCATCGACTCGGATAATCCATTTAGGGCGATCATTGTGAAAGGCAAGGTTTTATCTGTCACCAGCATAGATAAATAGCATTCAAAAATTGGTAAGAGATCAGCGGTTGGCTTTAAGAGGTGTCCTTAATGGACCTTATCAAAATTGGGCCAAATTGATCCTTCAGTGTTTCTATTTTCTTGGGCTGCCTTCACACTAGATCCCGTTCAGTGGTTCCTGCCCACCATACCAGTGATCGGAAACAAGCAACTCCAAACACAAAGTCAGGGGTTTCCACCCAAGGTTCTACATATCTCTCCTCTGGGGTCCAAACTTGATTATCAACATGAGGCTGTCTCTTCAAGGAGCCACAAGGGTACCATCATCCAAACAGATGCCAGTCGTTTTCGGATGGCGGAGCTCAGTTCAGTCGCTCTCAACCCAAGGCAGATGGTCTTACCCACAGTACAGTCGTGAAGCATAAACTGGCTGGAATTTTCACACAAATACACCTTGGCCCTTCGCAACTTCTTCCCCCAGTAACGCGCGTTCAGCACATACTGATACTGACAGACAATGTAACAGTTCAAAGCTCACATAAAAAAGGGCAGGGAGACACAATCGAAAGCATTGAATGCAGGAAGCAGAGCGCCTGTGTTGTGTGGCAGAGAACAAACATACTTTCCATCAAGGCAGAACACATTTAGGGTCTGTCAAATGCACAGGCAGATTGATAAGTAGGGCCACCAGAATCAATCGGAGTGGTGCTTCACCCATCTCTGTTTCAAGAAGCGGCACGGAACATTTGGTCAGCCAGTGGTGGGACCTATTTGCTTCCCCCTGTCAACTCTCTCAACTCCCGAGATTTTTTTCCAGGTTACCATCCAAGGGGCCAGAGAATTTCAACTTGCTCCGCTGTAGTTGCCCCAAGTTTCCTGTATGTATTTCCTCACTTCTTGCTGGTTCCCAAAGGTCATCAGGAAGTTACTAGACAAGAGAGTGGAAATTACTTCTAGTTTAGCAACTTACTGGCCAGATGGCCCCATGGTTTTGCAAACCTCCGCAGGTCTCTTGGTAGCTCCCCCCTGGAGAATTCAGTCAGAATTCTCATTACACAGGGGCCCCTTCAACATCCGGACCCTTAGTGGTTTACAAGTGACCATCTGGAGGTTGAGCGGGAGTGGTTTGAAGGGCGGAAGCTCTCCATGGGTTATCGACACTATCTAGACTGCCAGACGCCCTTCAACCAATTCGCATTTACAACGCCACATGGTCTACCTTCGCAAAAGGTGTAGTAAGTTTCAAATGATCCTGCCTCTCCTCTTGTCCCTCAGACTTCTAGGTTTTTTACAGGAGGGACTTGATAAGGGGTTGTCGATCAAAAGCAGGTGGCGCCTTGGCATCAGTTCTCACTTGCGAGGGGCCTCAGTTCTCTTTCATATATCCATACATAAGGTTTTCCTCAAGGAGCCTTCCAATTATATGTCCTCTAGCAGTGCACCGTTTTCCCACCTGGGACCTTATCAAGGTTCTTTTGTGCCTCTGACCTAAGGGGACTTTTGAACCTTTGAAACGAAGTCTCCACTTCTGACGTACAAAGTGTTTCCCTTGTGTTGCTGCTATTGTGTTTTGGAAATTTTGGCAGCTTTGTCCATCAGACAAGATCTCTGCATTTCATGCTGATCAACGTGTTCTTCGCCCCATCTCAAATTAATGCCCAAGGTTCAATTTTTGCTTTCATAGAGAACAGAGCTTATTTCTTCCAGATTTTTGCCCCGTCCATCACAGGGGATTGGAAAGAAAATGGCATAAGTGTTGATGTGGGGCATTGCACTTGTGAATCTATTATCAAGCGTGCAGTGGTTTTGAGGAAATTGGAGGCTTTATAATTGTGTTTCTTCAGCCCCAATACTCCAAGGTTTGCAGTTAGGTCTCAACCATCTAGGATAGGCCATTTTTAAGGGCTTGCCAATAGCAAAAACATATCAGACCCCAATCTCTGGTCCTAAGGTAAACACTCATTCACAAGGAGTCAGCAACTTCTATGGGCCACACAGCATCAATAACTGAATCGTCGGGTCGCCGGTTGGGCTTCCCATCTTCATTACATTACAAATTGATTTGTTTGCTTTTGTTGAGGCTTGGTAGGTGTGCAAAAGGTCCACAGAACCAGGAGGAGATTCCAGACCAGACGGAGTCCTCCCATTAGACAGGTCAAGCTTTGTATGTCCCACTACTGGATGCTGAACAGCAGGATATGCATTGGTACTTACCTGATACGCCCGTTCTCTTTGAGTGTGAAGAGCACCAGCCCCACTCTTTTCTTCCGTCTGGTTGGGGTCTGTTTCGGCCAATGAACTTTTTTGTATGTGAGGATGAGAGCATTTTTTCCCTCGTCTTTCGCCAAAACTGGATGGGAACGCTGAGGAGTTCATGTGGTGGAAGAGGAGTGTTCGACAAAATTCGCTCAGGCTGTGTAATGCGGAGACTTAAGCAACCTCCCACTAAGCTCTCCACCATCCTACTGGATGCTCTTCACGCTCAAGAGAATGGGTGTATCAGATAAGTACCAATGCCCTTCTCCACTCACATAGAATCTCTATTGCTCCGGGCTTGAAATTTTGGGCCTGACATATCTAGAACTGTGCCGCCTTGCAGTCTATCTAAGCATAGTGTCACAAAATTGTCGGCATATAAAATGTTGCCTGTCAAAGACTTCTTCAGCCTTCAATCACAATTAATACAGGCAAACAACTGATACAAACTCAAGGTAAACCACTTCAAACTTGATTGCAGAAAATATGACTTCAGCAACAGAGTGGTCAATGCCTGGAATGCCCTTCCAGATTCCATTGTTACAGCCTCAACCCCTCACAGCTTCAACCTCAAACTGTCTACCATGGATCTCACCCCATTCCAAAGAGATCCTTAAAGGGGGCGTGCATAAGTGCACCAGCGTGCCTACTGTCCCTGTCTTACTGTCCCAATCTACCTGTATTTATTTCCTTTGTTCATGTTTATGTTCATACCTATACTTGTTTTCTTGTACATGTTTGACAAGCAAATAATAAACACAGATAACTCTAGAGAAAGTTGACTTACAGTGCAGTTTGTTCTTTCTCTTCCAAGATTGGTGTTGATTTTGCAGACTTTTTCTAATTTCTTTCTACAATGACAAACAAAAGTCATTGACAGAAAAGGGAATCTTCTGTATGGGTATTCTATAAAAAGAGTGCTGCTTTCTTTCATACAGGCAGTTGTTGGAACAGCAAGCCATTTTGCTTGAGCTTCCTACTAAGAGTACCCCAGAGGTGAAACAGTCATTAATCTGTTTTTGGCATGAGAAGGCAACAAAACAAAACACCTACAGCCACGGCCTAAGACAGGAAGAGGGGTTACCTGAGATAATCCCCATTGAAATGAGGCAATGGATGGAGATGGCGATTCAAAGGGGCATTGCGGCTGGACTTCAGTAATCCATCCGGGCCAGACACTTCTCGACTGCTTCAGATGCGGGATCCCTGACTGCTCAAACATTGAGCATACTGAACAACATCAATTTCAGGTATTCCCCAATATTCCCAATTTATCAGCCCAGAGCCTTCGAGAGGAAGTGGATTTTGAGGACCAGGAGGTTTCCATGGAAGGGGGGTCAATCCATCAGATGGACTTGGGGCTGTCAGAGGCTGACCCACTAGANCGGGGAATGTCGGATGACGAAGGCCTCATTCCAGACCAACCTGCTTTTTCTGGTCTTTTTTGCCTGCACCTCTTTAAATCTTTAGTGTTCAGGGTAAAGAACTAGGCACATCAGAAACCTCATCCATTGCCATGCTAAACTAGGCACATCAGAACCTCATCCATTGCCAACAGGGTCTCAGGACGAATTTGAGGACCTAATATTCTCACAATCGGCTAATAAGGCAGAAATTGTCCCTCGGAGGTTTGCTGAATTAGTACAAAGTCAATGGGCATCAGCAGCATCATACCCAGCCCCAACAGGCAACGATAAGCGATATTTCAATTTGGCACCAGAGTTTGCAAATTTTCTAAAAATGCCAGAGGTGGATGAACCCAAAGTGGCACTGGCCTCTTCTTCCACCTTTCCTTACGAGGCCAAGGAAGCCCTGAGACCAGAAGACAAGAGAGCAGAATTAGCACTACGTAGGGCACACATTTCTGATGCCTGGACTATTAGGGCAGCTACAGCTACGTCCTTTTTTACACGTTCCTCCCTCCTATGGCTCTCCCACCTGAGGGATATATTGCTGGCGTCAAATGTCAGAGCCCACCAGGACATAGCTAAAATTGTGGCAGCTGCAGAGTTCTCTGCTGACACCACATTTAATGCAGTTAAATTCTCGTCTAGGGCCATAGCATCTCACGTATCAGCATGGAGACTGCTGTGGCTCAGACATTGGCAGGCGGACACCAAGCATAAATGCAAGCTGGCATCAGCCCCAGTATTAGGGGATAAATTATTTGGCAATGTCTTGGAGCCCCTCCTTATAGACAACAGGAACAAGAAAAAAATGCTTCCCCCTCTTTTTCGTAGGTCTGAAACAGAATGTCCCAGTCGTTTCGAAGGGGTTTCTTTCGACCCTACTATCAGGGCTCCTACATTTCCAGATCTCAGAGAACATCAGGATACAGACCCAGTTTTAGACAGGATAGGCCTGAATCTTCCGATAGAGATCAGCGGGGAGGCCAAAATTGTAGAAATCCCAGAGGCACTAGAGGCTGATTTTTTTGTTGCCCCAAATGAGCCCTTGACATCAGTTCCCATTGGAGAATGGCTAAAATTGTTTGCCGAGCAATGGGACTGCTCCACCTCTGATGCATGGGTCAAGGACACTTTTAGGTTTGGCTTGGCGCTGGAGTTTCAATCCTCCCCCCCAAACTTTTTCATTAGGAGCCCTAGGTCCATGGACCCCATTAAGAGGGCATTGATGCAGGACGCTATCAATTATCTTCTGCATATTCGGGCCATCAGAGAGGTCCCTTCTGAACAGCGGGGTCAAGGCTGTTACTCTCTATTGTTCATGGTCCCAAAGAGTTCGGGGGGTTGGAGGGCAATTCTGGACCTCAAATGTTTGAACAAATCATTGGTTTATCGAAAATTCAAGATGACCACTCTCCAGTCCATTCTGTTTTGCATCAGAGAGAACGATGCCATGACCTCTATAGATCTCACCATCAATTCCTGCAATGTCCGTGGCCCCCCGGTCTTCTATATGTGTTTCCCCCAGGTTGATCCAGAAGTTATTGGAGGAACAAGCAGAACTGATATTGGTCGCCCCTTACTGGCCCAGGCGAACGTGTTTCACAGATTTGCAGAACCTATCGAGAGAACAACCTTGGAAAATTCCACCATCCAAGGTTTCGCTCTCCCAAGGGCCGATATTTCACCCGAACCCACAATAGCTCAGTCTTGCCGTATGGAGGTTGAGCGGAGCTGTTTAAGGGCCCAACAAATTTCAGAGGATGCTATTGCCACTATTCAAGCATCC